>PVJI01005087.1:0-100578 GCA_004026765.1 Micronycteris hirsuta | reverse complement strand
GGGCTGAGTGAGGGAAGGGGTTTTCAGGGACGGGAGCGACTCTGCAGCGGCAATGGTGGGCACACGGCATCACACACTCACTGAAAGCCCACAGAATGCACAACGCTGAGTGTGAGCCCCGATGTGTGCGGATGGTGGGTGATAAGGCTGTGCCCACGTCGGTTCACTGACTATAACAAGTGTGCCCTGTGGTGGGAATGTTCATAGTGGGGGCTGTGTATGTGGGGGGGGGGGGACCAGGGCGCAGGTGGGAAATCTCTGTACTTTCCCCTTAATTTTGCTATGGACCTAACACCGCTCTAAAAAATAAAGTCTATTTAAAATATATATAAAAACAGTTCATGAGAGGCCCAGGTCTATTTATTCTCAGAAGTCTAGCTCATTTCATTCCCAAGCTCTGCCAACAAACCCGTTCTCTGTATTTGAAATGGATGTCATGGCAGGTGGAGGGGACGGCCTGATCTTCCCGCAGAAAAGACTTCCCGGCAGCTTCACGCTCCTCCGCCCCCGTCTCCCTCTAGGCTCCCTGTGCTCACCCCACACGGTCAGCGGCGTGCACCGTCCCCTCGACACAGGAGTCTTATTTAGTCTAGAAACTCTCAGAGGAAATATCCGCTTGCACGTGAAAAATCTCTGGAATTTCTCTGTTCCTCTCTGTCCAATGTCCCTGTATCTGTGAGACACACTTGAAAAGCTTCTGCACACAAGCGCTGCCTTGTTCGGGGCTGGCCGCCGCGGCCAGGCTCCAGCGCGCTTCTGTCTCTGTGCCGCCACTCTGAGCTGCTCCCATCCCTCCAAGGACGGCTGTGCCCGGGGGGAGGAGGAGGAGGAGGAGGAAGAGCAGGAGGAGGACCCTTTGAGAATCAGAACGGAGAAGTATCACACAATCGGGGAAACAGAGGACCGGCATCCACAGTCTGAAAACCCAGGCCCCGCGTATCTGAGCTTCACCGCCGCTCACTCCATAATTAAGGCACGGAAGATCCAGGACCATGGAAACCGTGGGCTCGGTTCCTGATGCCGTCTTACTGCTCCTCTTGCTCAGATTGCTTTTGCAGTACATCCTTCCATCTCCCCACCGCCAGCCTCACTCATCCCCTTCTAACTTCTCTCTCTTGTGCTCCTCCCCACAAAACCCTGCCGTTGACAGATCTGGAGCTCATCTAGAGAAGGCGCCCTGGGACCCGGGGATATCCAAGGGCCTTCCTGGTGTGGTCTGCGAAGGCATCAAATACGGAGGGTCTGGCTTCACCTTCTCTTAAACACGCAGACAGGGAAACTACTCTTCCCCACCTCTGGGGCCCTCCCTGCCATCTCTGCCCCCGAGTTCCCAGCAGTGTTCCCAGGACTGAACCGGGTTTCAGCAGTGAAGGTGAAAGACCACCCCTTCCCAATTCCTATCATGTGTCTTTCTCTTCGTGCCAGCAGGTTGGGTTGAAGCAGACGAACGCGGAAAAGGGAAGGTGGAAAAGAATCCGAGAGGAGGAGAGCACCCTTTGGAAAACAAGAAAGAGTCAAGTAGCAGGTGTGAAAGTTTTAAATAGCAGCCTGCTTACACGGCACTTGGAGGACCCAGGGATTTGCAGAAGACTGACATTTAACTTCCAGACAGTTCCGGGGCAGTCTCAACATCACATGAGCGCACTGGAGCAGAGGCTACAGCCGGTGGCCCGTCGTGTCTGTGCATCTCAAATTCCAAGCTTAGGAGTTTATTTTCTAAGTTACACGCTAAACCTCTCACATTCCAACACACACACACACACACACACACACACACACACACACACACAGACTCTGTTTCTCAAAATGCAGTCATACATGGGAATTTTATGACATCAAACCCTGAAAAATGTGGAAACTTCGGTTTCAAACTACTTAATAGGGGAAAATAATAAACCTCTTGATTCGCCATTTCTTCGCTCTGCTTCTGGTTCACTTCTGAAACATGGACTGGCGCGGGCTTAGCAGATGGGTTTTGGAGGCATAATCAAGTATTCATATAGGCCCGGTCTTGGCACCGCCGAGTGCGGTCTCTGATCTGGAAATATTTTCCCTTCAGACAGGAATAGAGAGGTTACTTTTGGGTCACTCCCAGTCTCACAAAAGGCTTTTCAAACTAGATGAAAGCAAAGCAGTTCTGATTTGTTAGGAGGAACCACTAAGCTTTCAAATTATAAAGATGGGGGGCAGGCTGGCGTGTCTCTGGGGTGGGGGGCCGGTGAGCACCCACGCCGGGCTGCGAAATACAGGGTCCCAGTCGGGCGGAGAAGGCAGTGGAGGCTCTGCTTCCTCCAGGTGTCCCTTACACAGACTTTCCAGTCGGGCTGTTGGCTGCAGGCGCCGTCCCCTTTCCCGAGGCCTGCGCGCCGCGCTCTCTGGAAAGCCCGGGGAATGGCTGCCTGCCTGGGCAGCTGCCTCGCCCACAGCTCTACCAGTTACACGGCTCTACTCACAACTGGGGAGGGGGACAACACTTCGGATGCACTTCCGCCGAGGAGCTCATAAAAAGCCAAGGCCTGCTGGCCCTGGCAGAGGGAAATCTGCGTTCCTAAGTCATAGGAGGCTCTGTCTTTCCGTGACCCCACTTTCCTGCATCTGTTGGGAAAGCAGAGTACACAGAATCGAAGGGGCAATGAGGTGGAGGGACAGGCAAAGCCTTTGTCCAAGTCTTCCAATCCCCCCGAGGGATTGAGAGACAGTTTCCTGGAGCTTAAAGAACTGAGTGCCTTAATGGACGCTGAATTCCTCCGTCGCCAGAGAAACTTTTCAAAAACACCCAGTGCCTAGACTAGCGGCCGGCGTGCAGCCGCCACTGCACAAGCCTTGCGGTGCAGACACGCGGAGCACTGCTCTGGACGTGGGGCTGGGGCAGCGAGCAAGTCAGAATGCCCTGCCCTCCTGGAGCCGGCAGTCCCACGGGCGAGGCAGATTAAGGAAGAAACAGCATTGCGTGCTGTTTTCCAGGGGATGTGCGCTCGGGGGAAATCAGGCAAGAACGGAGGACGTGTGTGGAAGGACCTGCTGCTTCTTGGGCATGTAAGGGAAGCTCTCACTGCTTACTGGGCACGTAAGGAAGACCTAAAGGGAGAGAAGATGCTGTGGGGGTGACCTGCATGCTGCAGGTGGAGGGGACAGCATGTGCCGAGGCCCCGAGGTGGGTGAATGTTTGGTGGGTTCAAGCCTCAGGAAAGCGGCCAGTGCAGCTGCAGCCAAGCAGGCAGAGGGCGCAGGCGATGATGCCAGCAAGCGTGGAGGAGTGAACTCGGTTGAGGGTCCTATCTTCAAGAACTTCCAGAAGCAAACTCAAGGGAAATGACCATTTGATGATAAGATGGCACGGCTGTGACAACGGTGCAAAGAACTGACGGCTGGTCCCTGGCGTTGGGGTAACGGGAACAGGGAGACAGCCCAGCGCCCTGGGTCTGAGGTGGGCTGTGGCCCTGGGGAAGCGGTAGGGGCAGCGACCTGAGCCACCCTCGAGCAGGCTGGTTCCTACAGGAGTGCTGACCAAAGTCAGGAGAGACGTCCTGAAAGCTGCAGCAGCCACACCCACCCTTTAGGTAAGAGGGAGTGGAGTCTTCACCCTAAAGTGACCTCTGTTCGGGTCAAAGGAAGAGAGCGCCCCTCTGCGTGCCCCGGCTGGCGTCTCCTCCACGTTGTTCCAGTCTCATGTCTGTGCCGGCAGCCGTTGGTCTCATCGCTCTGCTAGGGGGTGAGAACGTGGCGCTTGGAACACACGCTGCCTGGTGAACGCTGAGGAAGAGGATGCTTTCTCCTTGAACCCGCCTTTGCGTCCAGTCCTTAACAATGTCCTCCTCCGGACTCGCCCCCCACCAGGTCGTTAGGCGTGGGCGGCCCACAATTATTTGGGGATCCAAACGGAAGTGCCATCTCTGCACTTCCGACGACTGGATCTTACTGAGATGAAGAACTCGACACCAGGGCCGCTTCAGGCTTCGGCCGCACGCATCGTCCTGGGACAGCTCGGGGCACAGGTGAACAGGTCCGTGACGGCTGAGCCCCTTGCTGCTTCTACCGTCACTTGGAGCAGAGCCCTGTCACTGCTGTGGGGAGCCACCTTCCCTTTCTGCCCTCAGCAGTTTTCCCAGTAACTTCTGTGAGCTTAGAGAACATCGCTTCATCAATCTGTATTCTCAAAAACGAGTGTTCTGAGCCCTCGTGAGCTTCGGGTTTGTTTTTACCAGTGCGGGGAGTTGGCCCGGAGGACACGCTGGCCTGTGGGACAGTTACCTTTGGAGGTGGCTTCCAAGGCACCCTGAGTCATTCTCTCACCACACGAGTGGAGCCATCCTGGAATCAATAATTTAAAAAAAACAAACAAACCTTCCCCATTTCCTGGCAGTTCCGAGGCTCCTAAGGGGCGAGGTGTTGCAAGAGCGAGGGGGCAGGCTGGGGAGGGAATGCTGTCAGGCCGTGGGAAGCTCGGATGTGGCCTCATCGCGCCCGGCTGCAGCCCGGCCTCCGTCTGCCCCTGCAGGGAGGGGTGAGCAGGGCCCCGAGACGTGCCAGGCTGCGCGGCGTGCCAGAGGCCGCGGCTCACCTGGTGAACAGTGAGCGGGCTGCCCTGGGAGGCTGACGACCCTGGTCAGATTCGAGTGGGAACGCTGTGTGCTGACCAGCAGCTCGGATTCCTTCACTGAAACCCCAGCTGTGCTGGGAACTGACCTCATTCATGAAGTAAACATTGAATCAGATACCAGCAGGCCTAGCCCTGGTGGAGTGGAAATAACATGGACGTTTCCATAATTATGAAGTTGCCAATTGGATTTGGCAAGAGAAAGTCTAAATATGTCAATCGGAATGAGTTCATTACCTTTCCTTGCCAACTCAATCAGAAGCCAATTGCCTTGTTGCGGTTGAAATTATTTGTATGAAAATGCTTTACTTACATTTGAGTTTTCATACTCCAGATAATGTACTGGAAAGCAGCGTAGTCTAGCAACTGGAAGACAATATTGGGAGCCCGCTGACTGGCGCTCAGCCTTGGCCGAGGCTGGGGCGCTCTGCGCGCCAGCAGTTACCGCACTTGGCTTTGGAATCCTGTTATTGGAAGGCGCGGTTGGAGAGCAGGGTCTGTCCCATGATCCAGGCTTGGTTGTGATCTTGGTCCTAGGGTTTGTGTCCCACTTCGTGGGCATACTCACTCACTGTCAGCTTGCACAGCCTCCGCGCGCACCACCCAGAGGCTGTGCACCGAGGTCATGGGGCTTTGGTGCCCTTGACTTCCCTTCTCTCCTGCGCTCACGGCTCCTTCCTTTTCACCTGGGAGGCGAAGGAGCTGGTTCGTGTACTCCGTGGTCACTGAGACCACTGTTTGCAATGCAGTTTCACCAGCCTGGGAGAAGCACTTTCCAGCAGCTGTTCCTTTCTTATCCTCATTGACTTGTAAGGCAGCAGAACTAAGTGGTGGGCCAGAGTCCTAGGTTCCACCCCCAGCTCTTCCCCTGACAAGATGGGTGACCTGAGACAGGTCACTTAAACTCTCTTCTGTGCCTCCATCTCATCACTTCTGAAAAACGAGTGAAAACAGCACCTATGAGGCAGGGGCACCAGCTATGAGGTGTCCGGGGTTAATTCATGCGAAGTGCTCAGGGCAGCGCCTGCCCCAGAGCAGGGCCGATGTCAGTCTTTAGGGCCGTTGCTCCGACCATCGCTGGTCTGCACGAGGTGGATGGTCACAACCGTGTACGATTCAGTGATGTATTCACGAGGTGTAACTCAGCAGCTACATTCCGGGCACGCTGACAAAAAGCCATGTGACTCAGTCACGATTGATTCACTAAGTCACTTCAATCAGCCACCTAGTTTCTTTTTCAGTTTCTGTGTATCTGTCACACAGGGTTAACGCTTACTGCCCCTTCCTTAGAATTGTCTTGTCTGAGTTTGGATAGTGAAGCTACTCAAAGAAAGGTGCTGTCACGTGTCACCTGAAGATGACTCTGCTGACGCTTATGCCCTTTGTTACGCGTGGAGATGAACAACTGATGTTCTTGTCACAGGCCCATGGGGACTGTTTCCTCTGCCGAGGACGAGGGCGGCTGGCACTTGCCAGTCTCACGAAGATCTCCTTTTCCCTTAAACTGAGCCGTCCACCCCATTTCCTTTCAGCGCTGCTGCAGCTGCTCGTTAACCCGCCTCCCGACACCCCAGGTCCTCGGTCCATGCTGGGGTGAGAGGAGGCGAGCCCAGTGACTTGCCCCTTTGTGACATGAGAAGCCAACTGAACCAGGGTGACGGGACTGACAAGCCTCGGCAGGGAGCACCGAGCACAGCTGAGGTCTCAGGGCACTTCAGGGAATCATGGGGAATTGAGGCAAATGTCCTCAATTAAAAAAAAAAAAATGAATTGGATGAACGTAAGGCCAACGAACTTAGTTTGGATAATGGGCAGATTCTGGAGCCAAAAATTAAATGAATGGTTGATCAGTATTTAGAAAGGATGATTATAAAGGTCAATATTGATTATCAAAGGAATGTCTTTCACTAGATTATAAAGCAGGTGAACCTTCCTTTTTCACAGTGCAATGACTTTTGGCAGTAGTTGGAGAGCTTCTCACGAAATCCTTATGCACAAAGTAGTGAACGCGGCACCTGCCTGTGAAGGGCGATGCCGCTTGTTCAAGGCCACAAAGCCAATTAGTGTCAAGGCCGGAATCCACGCCTGGCTCTGTGCCCCAGGTCAAGGCTCCACCCACTGCATAGTGAGGTGGAATGCTAACAGCAGATGGGACGGTGGTGTCCCAAGGCGCTTTCTAATGGCATGCCAAACAGTTCTGTCCTTGGCCCTACTCTTTAACATTCTATCAACAACTTGGATAAAGCCAAAGATAACTGCTTATCAACTGTGCAAATAACACGAGACTGGGAGGGAAGGCCAATATGCTGGAATCACAGAGTTGGGATCCAAATGATCTCAGTGGGAAAGAATGACGGGTGGACTCCAACGAGATAAAATTTAATTGGAATACATGTAAGGTCCTGCGTTGAGCTCCAAAAGTTGATTGCAGAAGTATAGGATATAGTTGGAAAACATATCCAACCTCACCCATAATCAAAGAAATGCAAATTAAAGCAACCATGAGATAATTATTTTCCCCTATCAGATTGGCGATGATTAAAAGAATAAACCTTCCCCACATTTGGTGGCTAGGGTGTGGGGAAACAGGCTCTCTTGTAAACCACTGTGGGCGTATAAACAAAATTTCCTTTTCTGGAGGGTAATCTGGAAATATATAGCAAAAGCTATAAAACATACCATTTGTCCCAGCAGTTTAATTTATAGAAATGTATCCAAAGACAAGTATGCAAAGGTTTATGTACAAGGATATTCACAAAAGCACTGCTACGAAAATAACACTCTTGGAGTCGGGTGTTCCCTTTGGAGCAGGAGAGAGACTTGGAGGCCTCAGAAGGGCACCCTAAAGCCATTGCCAAAGACTCGATGCTGTAAGGAGGAGGGATTAGGAAGGCCAGACCAGGGCGTACAAGAGATAGATGTGGCCTAATAGTACAAAGCAAATTCTAACAATCAATGCTGTCCACAATTAGAAAGGGTGCCTTGTACATTCCCAATTACTGGCAGATGGCCCTCTGTCCAGGCTGTCAACGAGGACAGTCGTGGCTCTTCAGCCATCGGGATGGAATGTTCACCTTGGTTCCTTCCAACGGAAAGAGGCGAGGAGTCTTCGCGGCATTCAATCATTGAAGGGTAGTCACCACTCAGGTTGAAGGTGAGTGGGAGGTCACCCCAGGTTCCGCTTCCTGACCCTGAATTCTGTGAATGAAATGCGAAAACTTCCTGCTGTTACAACCCTTCCGGAGGGCCTGTGGAAGAGGGCCACCCCGCTTCACCCCCAATCTTTTAGGAATACCTGCTGTGTATCGGTTCCCCAAAGGTAACCGGAAGGGAAGCTTCTAGCTGAATCTGAAGAAAAGAAATAAAGACGAGGGCTCCTTCTCACCAGATTAATTCCACTGCGTTTCGGTTCCCAGTAGACAGAGTTTGGGTACGTGTTCAACGGCTCCATCTACATCATCTCTCATGTGCATTCATTTCATCTAAAATTTTCAGTTTTACTCATGAATCACATCTACCCAAACTATATCCAGCCCCCCAAATACAGAGATTCAGACTTTGGAATGCTCATTCTCACTGAGTTCTTGCATTAGCTCACCACTTCAGTTTGTAAAGTCCCTTCCTGGCCTCTTTTTCATTCGGTCTTCCCATCAACTGTCAGCCATGGGCATTACTGAAGATACTCCAAGTTGCCCTGACTGGTGTGGCTCAGTGGGATGGGCATCGTCCTATAAGCCAAAAGGTCCCCCATTTGATTCCTGGTCAGGGCACATGCCTGGGTCGTGGGCCAGGTCTCCAGCTGGGGAGGCAACCGATCAATGTTTCTCTCACACATCGATGTTTCTCTCCCTCCCTTCCCCTCTCTCTAAAAAAAAAACCACTCATAGCTAAACCCTTGCGGAGCCCTACCTGTAAGACACTCACATGCAGTCTGCCAGGTAGTCCTCAGTATCACACAGCTCTGGAGCTGGAAGTGGCTTCCTTCTGACCCATCTGTGGTTAGCATAATCTTTTCATGAGACAACTCACTGCATCACCAACAACTAACCTAGGTGGCTGCCAGGGCCCCACACAGGCTGCTCCCCCTATCCCCAAGAAATCTCCCACCAAGACCCCTCACTCTGAGCTCAGGCCACATAGGCCTGTCATTTCTTCCAACTTGTCACAGTTCTTCTGGTCATAGGGTTTCCACATGGATTCTTCCCTTTGTCTGAAAGGTTCCCCTTGTCCCGTCTCTCCGTCCTATGCATCATGTGGATCTTAATTAATGCAATGAGCTGAACTGTGCTTCCCTCTCCCGGCTCCCCAATTTGTATGTTGATGTCCTAACCCCTAGTACCTCAGAATGTGACTGTAGTGGAAGATAGGGCTTTTAACGAGGTAATTCTGTTAAAATGACGCCATTAATGTGGTTTCTCATCCAATCTGACAGGGGTCCCTACAAGAAGAGATTACGATATCCAGATATCCGGAGAGACACCAGGGGTGCAAATGCACACAAGAAAGACCAGGTGAGGACCTAGTGAGAAGGCGGCCACCTGCAAGCCAAGGAGAGAGGCCTCAGGAGAAACCAAACTTGCAGTCACCTTGATCTTGGACTTCCCTCCAGGACCGTGAGAAAATAAATTTTCATTGTTTAAGCCACCTAACCTGTTCCATTTTCTGTGGCAGCCTAAGCTGACTAATAGAATTAAGAAATCATTGCCTTGCCCTGGCTTGCCCTCAGTGGATTGAGTGTCATCCTGTGAACTGCAAGGTCGCTAGTTCAATTCCCAGTCAGGGCATACGCCTGGGTTGCGGGCCAGGTCCCCCATTGGGGTCATACAAAAGGCAACCAATCCATGTTTCTCTCTCACATTGATGTTTCTCTCCCTCTCTTTCTCCCTCCCTTCCCCCTCTCTGATAATCAATTTTTTAAAAAGAGAAGTCATTGCCTCAAGGGAGCTCTTTCCCACCCGTTCCCCCTTCAGCACTAATTGCTTGTCCTCTACCACACTTATCATAATTTGTGTGTAATCATTTATTTGGATACTATATGGCTATTGTCAGTAACTCTTCCTCAGAATCAGACCGCAGGGGAGTGAGGAAACACATGCATTCAGGTTCTCCATTATGCCTCCAGCAACTAGCACGGTGTTTGCTGGTCACACAGCGTGGTGTTTCATGTTGTTGAATGAAAGGCAGAAGTATTATTTCACCGATACTAAAAATGAGGAAATTGAGGCTCAGAAAGGTTAAACTTCCTAAAGGTCACAAAGCAGCTAAGTGACAAAGGGGGACTGGAACCCAAACCCCTAAAGCACTAGCACTTAACCACTACTTAACCCTCCAGTTTTGAAACACATCCATTCACTCAACAGACACTGAGCACCTGTCACGTGCCAACTTCTATCCAGGCATTGGGGATACAGCAATGACAATAGAGACTAAACTGCTGCCTTCACATGGGGAGAAGACATCAAATAAGATAAAGAAATGTTATATTGTATATTAGGCGACAAATGCACAGGAGACCAAAGGGAACGTGGAATCAGGGAGTCAGACTTGTAATTTAAAGTCGAGAGGTTAGAGAAGGCCTTTTTGAATAAGGAAGGTTTGAGCCACGCCTAGAAGGAGGGGAGGGAGGGCGCCCTGGGGATATTTGAGGACAAGTTCCTTGCAGGGGTAAAAGCGCGTTCAGTGTCCCAGAGGCACGAGCCTGACAAACGGCGTACATGGCTGGAGTAAGGCGAGGGAGTCAAAATCGGGAGAGGCTCAGTGGGTTTCAGCAGCCTGGTGGTGCAAGGCATCTCTGGCCACGATAAAACTTAGTCTTTTACCCCGAGGAATGAGTCCTGGGAAGGTTTTGCATAGAGAAGCAATAAATTTAAGTCTCACCGAGGCCTCCTGCCCTCCGAGGAGTCCGACCTAGAACAACAGCTTGAAATTTTCCCTTTTTTGGACCAGCTGGACTTCCGATATTTAGTATCTTAGTTCAAGAAATCCCTCAAATTGAATTTTGGGCTCAGACTCTACCTTTGGGGGTTTCTGAGAATCGCCAGCCCGGACAGCACGAGACCGTCCGGGATGTCAGCGGACCCCACGCGCAGAGCGGTCCACACGGCTTCCGCGTGCTTCCGTGCTTCCGGAACCTCACCAGCATCAGCTGACCAGGTCTCCTCCAATTCCGCCTCGGGGGCGGGGCTCGACTCCTGGTCTCCACAGCAACGCCTGAGCCAGACCCAGCTCCGGGTTTCCGCACCGCGGGGGAAGCGCACTAGGATGACGTCACGCCCTAGCGGCGCTTGAGTGATGTCAATCTTGGCTCCGTAGAGAGGGTTCTGTAGAGAGGGCTCCGCGGGCTGGCAGATTTGAAAACGAGCACAGTCTTGGACACTGCGCATGTGTCACCTCAGGTTGGCGCGTAGGTGGCATTTAAACACCAAGTCCTGAGCGTGCGCAATGACCTGCCAGCCCTAGCTGTCGCGCCTTCAGTCTTAGCCAGAGACATCATCGGAGATGGCACAGTCACATCTGACTTTCTGGGTGCAATCTTGAGGGCAGATGTCCGAGAATCAGACTCTTCACTCACTTTGTCTCGTTAGTCTCTTACCTATTCTGGTACATTCCTCGTTGCATCCATAATGCACCTGCCAGTCTGAAAATGCCACCCGAGTTCCCAAATTGCTGTTGCCGGCAGATTTCCTCCATCCTATTATCTCCTTTTTAAACCAATGCTAATAAGAGAAGCAACCAACTTTGTTGCACTATTTGTAAAGTGAAAGTAACCAGACTCCTACGGAGGGCCTGGGTTCTCTAAGTCAAGTACCTTAACTTTTAAGGAACCGTGACATACGTTGACTGCTTGTGGTTCTTTCTGTCTGCTTTCATCTGTTTAGCCAGGATCCAAACAGTCCGCCTGGCTAAGCAAACTACCTCCAGGTAAATGACTTGTCACTGCTCTGAAACTTACGAGACCGGGGTGGGGTGGGGGGATGTGCAATGATGATCAGGGTTCTGCCATCAATGATAGCTCCTTTCGTTAATCCAAGAAACATCTATCAAACAACCGGTGCTAGGCACCGTTTAGATTTATTACTCTTCATGGAAAAAAAAATGAAGCGTGATCTTCTAGGATCTAGCATTCTTCTAGCAGTCAGATTTGATTTTGAACCTTGGCACTACCCCTTCCATGCTGAGTGATCTCGGGTGAATTAGGAACCCTCTTTGCGTCTCAATTTCATGATTCATAAAAATGGGCAAATAATGGCTTCCTCCTAAAGGTGACTGATAGGAGAGTTAAACCTCCTGCCACGATTCGAGGAGCCTTTTCTTTCCCTACCTGACACTTCTTCCCTTCTCAGTCCTTGTCTGTCCCGGGCCCTACGCGGGATAACGCCACAAGTGGAAATAAAGCCCCCTGACCAGCACAGAGCCTTAGAGGTCCTCAGTAGATCCTCCTCAAATTGTTTTAAAAACAGCTTTTATCCGGACGCTGCTTTCTGTGGGTCTGTGTGCTGAGGCCACATTATATTTAAGCAGAGCCCTCCCACCTCCTCCCCAAACAACCTCCTCTAAAACCACCCAAATCCAAAAGGAGGAAAAAAAAATCCCTTTCTTCAAGTGCATGGTGACTTGAAGCTAAATATGTACTGGGTGTCGGAGGGTGGCCCGTGAGACGGGGTCAGCTCCTGGGTCACTGTCTGAGGAGGACGAGGTGCTGCAAGGGCTGGGGAGCGGGTGTCTGGCTGCAGTGTCACCACGAGGCCTGTGGTTTCCAACCCCGTCTGCACGCTCGTCCCACAAAACGGCAGCGGGAGAGAAAGCAGACGTGCACACCGGCGGGCACACACACACACACCCAGACTCGCACAGCCTTCAGAGGAAGCGGAGCACCAGATGTTCTGGGTTTCCTGTTCGGTGCTTCCACAGCTGGTCGAGTCTGTGGTTGTGGTTTGTCTGTCTCGGGCTCATGTGAGAGACAAAAGCTGGGCTGACGGGAAACCTCCCCTCCCGGCCCCCCTTCCTCAGCTCTAACTGATCAGCCACATGGAAGCCTGGCAGGTCAGACATTTCCTGAAACACCGGAGCTTGGATTCTCCCCGGAGGAGGCTGTTCCCGCCCACCCCCATCCTGGATAAGCAGCCCCTGGGCTGAAGGCAGCCCTCAAAGAACTTAGGGACGGTAGAAATCTCTCCAAATATGCTATTAATACAGACCTCCATCCCTGCTGAAGAGAACAAAGCTGAGGCCAGGTTGCCACAGTCTCTCACCCAGTGCCTGACGTAGAGCAGACACTCGGAAACGCTCAACACGTGAAGGAATGAATGAGGGGCAGGGAACTTCCACTTTGGGGGCTGGATCTAAAAGCCCCAGCTGGCCATCACTCCTCATAAGGGCCTTTGGATTCAAACAGATGAGGGTTTGAAGTGGCATCATGCTACTGATTTGCTGCAAGTAATTCAACCTCTCTGGGTCCGATTTCCTTATCTGTAAAATGGAGAGAATAATATCCATCTCACAAAGTCGTCAGGGCCCAACGACCCATGTGGATTTGCTTGGTATGGAGTCTTGCCCATAGTACCTGCTCAGTAAATGCTGGTTTCCTTTTCTTCTTACAACACTGCTATTTATTTAAGGCGAGGCACTAAAAAAGCAGACAAAACAGCCAACGCACTGGTCTGGTGCAACTGTCTGGTGCAGAAAACTGTCTGGTGGGGCAATGGAGCAAGAGAGTGGGCATTTGCATTGGTGCCCAGCATGGGGGGGATGCTGGGGCTATCCCAGGGTCTCTGGGAGGCAGCACCCAGAGTCTCTGTCTGGGCATGGAGCTGGGGGTGGGCAGGAAAACAGGCAGAGTGCTCCCTCACCCCTTAGCTCAGTAGTGGAGTTAATAACTATGGCCACTGTTCAGTCTGCATTTAGACCCGGGTGACAGGGACCCCTGCTCTGAGCCCCAGCCTTCAACAGGCTCCCCTACAGCCCTCCTCCAGCTGCGCCCTCCCTATGAGATGGGGCATCCACAGCGAAATCTAGGCATTGGAGTCATCGTCCTCAAGTCTGACCCACAGGGCTCGAATGTTGGCTGTGTCACCGCGGAGCTTTGCAGCCTGGGGTAGGTTACTTTACCTGTCTGTGCCTCTGTTTCATTTATAAAATGGGTAAAACGATAACCACATCACAGGGTGGCTGCAGTGATTAAATGAGTAATATATATATAGCACTTAGAACAGCTGCTGGCCCGTGGTAAAGGACCGATAAACGTTAACCGTTAGATGCACGAATGTGTCTGAATCTTATGACAACTTAACTGCAGGTACATTGTCATTAGTTCCATTTCACAGGTGAGAGAACTTAGGTTCAGAGAGACGAAGTCACTTCTGCAAGTTTGCAAGGTAGCAAGTGCTAAGGTTGGGACTTTTCTGCAGTTCCTTCTCACCCTTTCTTGTGTGAGGTCTGAACCACCTCCCCCGGCTGCAATTTTTTCTTCTTCTCCGAGTCTGCCCCCTGCTCCCCACCCCTACCCCAGGATGCTCAGCCTCTTCCTGCATCCAGGACCTCACCCCCTGCATCTTCCAGCTGGATATGCACTTCCAGACCCAGGTCTTGACTCACTGCTTCCTTGCAGAAACTTACTTTGCAGAGCGGCTTCTTACAAGCAGTTGTTTTTGCTGAGAATAACCGGAGTCACTTCATGAGAAGATTTTGGGTGTTTCTGGGGCTATTCTATTTTAACCCAAAGAAATGGTACTCTGGGTGAGTTTGACCAAACAGTCTGGCCAGGGAGCCACACAGTATTGATTTCACCGGGGAGGTGGTCCCACCGCTCTGGCTCTGTCTGAGGAAGAGGCAGCATGGTGTGGTGCCAGCGTTCTAGCAAGCAGAGCTATTGCCCAAGGAGTTTTGAAAATGCAGGTGCCAGGGCCCCACCTCGGAGTCTGTGAACTACATTTTGAGAAATACTGATATTAGGTCAAGAGACACAAGTCCTAGGTTCAAGTTCTGTAGTTAGCTGTGCGACCTAGGCAGGACATTGAGTCTGAGCTTCAATGCTCTCATCTTTAAAATAGGAACGAAGCTTAACTCACTTGCTCCCTGCCCTGTTCAATGCCTTGGAATGTGAGAAAGGACCATCTTTACGGCAGTGTTCAGCCAAGTGCTGTCGAGGGAGTCAAAGGAAGGCAGAGACCCAGGCCCAAGGCTCAGAGAAGTTCCTTAAATCTTTGGTGAGACAGAGAACCATGGGGCTCCTGAATGTTTGCTCATAAGCATTCCTTTGGGTGAAGGCTGTTGGCCAGAGGGGGGCGTGGGTGTCATTTGCCAGCTCCTGCACACTGATCTCTTTGCGAGCATCGTGGTAGAGTATACCAGAGTGTTCTAGGAGCTTAAATCAGTCAGAGCAGACCAGGTAGTGCTGCGGTAACAATCAATCCTGAGTCTTGGTGCCTGAACACAAGCAGAGTTTATTTCTCACTCGTGCTCTCAGACCCAGCCAGTCGGCAGGCAGCGCTGCTCCACAGACTCACTCAGGAACCCAGGCAGGCAGAAGCTCCACGTGGTGGCTGCACCATCTGGAACCCCTCCACAGTCACAGGGGCCGAGAGGGGCTCAGGAAAGGGCTTTTTACTGCCTCTGCCTGCAATGACATGCATCACTTCTGTTCAATTTCATTGGCTAAAATAGGGCACATGGCACAGCTGGGGCAGGTAGGGGAGCAAATGGCATATTTGGTGAGCTGGCTGTTTCTGTCCCAGGATATCTGCAAGAGGAGGGAGATCTGACAACTCCTGGTCCAGATTTCCAGCTTAGGCACCAAGACCGATGTCTCTTAGACAGAAAAGGAAGGGACACTTCTCTGTGGAGTGGCTCTTGCACCCTACAATCCAAGCGGCTCAGCTTTCTGTCTGGTGGAGTGGAGTTTCATTTGTTTGAGAATGTAGGTTTACCCCCTACTTTTTCCTCATTTTTGCCTACCCTCAAAACATGGGAAGAGAAGCAGTCTGCCTCAAGCAGCCAGCAGCCTGGCCCAGGCTCCCGAGGATGGAGAGGAGCCATTTCCCAGCTGGCCAAGAAATGGCCCAGGAACTCCCAAGGTCCCGGGGGCGTGGGGAATGAGGCTGATGCTGGAGGTGGTGGAGTGCGCGGCCTCCGACTCCCTTCTAGTCCTCGCGCTCCATGCAGAGCCGGGCCGAAAGCAACCCAGATACCTTCCGAAATGGAGAACGCTGGCCTGGAACCCAGCAATTTGGGGCAGCAGTATTTCTGGAGCACGCAGCTTGGGAATTTGCCTGAAGAAATCTTTCATTCCTAGAGTGTTGGTGGGTAAATGGCACTTATTTGTTTAACCTCAAATCCAGCCACAGCCCCCATTTCTGAACTGCTTTGAAAGGGTTGTTTTAAAAAAGCTGAACAAGCTGAAAATCATGGGTCTAGGTTGTTGGAATGGCTTCTCAGAAAGCGGCAGGCTCAGGAAGTGCCTTCATTTTCCACAGAATGTGACTGGCCGTGGGGGTGGGGGGTTGCGGGAGGAGCAGAGGCTGGGCCCTTCTCCCCGAAGATTGCACATTGGCTGTGGGTTCGGCCTTGGCCTGGTCAGTGTCCCCCTGGGAGCTCAGGGTTGGGGGAAACTCAGGAAGAGTCCTTTTTGAGACCTAAACGAGATCCCAGCTCTGCGTTCAACAGAGTGCAGTTCCTGTGTTATTTCTGTCTGACCGGCCTCCACTTCCCCTCCTTTGGTAACGGAATGAGTCTTTCCCCAGGAGAACCTGTTTCATCGGTTCCTGATTCGACCTGTCCCCTGGTTTTTATCCACCCACCCACTTACCCCCCTGGGATTAGGAAAAGAAGTGGAGGAAGGAAGGAGGGAAGGGAGGAAGGAAAGAAGGAAGGAAGGAGATGCCCCTCTTGGAAGTGGAACAGAACCTTCCCAGGCTGAAGTCGGCTCTAGCTCCCCTGCGCCCTGGAAACCAGCTGCAGTTACTGTTACGCTTCATCCAAAGGAACCAGCCCCACCACACAGTGATGGGGACAGAAGTGAACAGGGCGGCACCGCAGATCTTTGCCTGGTGCTCCTTCGAAAAGGAGCTGGAACAGACTTGCTGCGAACCCACCCTCCCTCTCTGTCTCTGGGCTCCAGATCGCAAAGAAGGGCAAGCCTCGTGCTCAGGTCCCAGCATTCGGGCCTGGCTGGGGGCGCTGAGGCTTCTGGCCCACACCCCGCTCCAGCCCCCAAACTGCTGGGGGGCGGGCCTGGTACAACACCTCACCTCCTACACTGCCACACTGGCTGCAAGTGGAGTTGAGAAATAATATCGACAACAACAGCTACTGCTACTTCTTTCCTAGGAGACCGTTTGAGTGCCCACCCTGTGCCTGGCCTTGTAAGTGTGAGCTCGTTTAATTTGCACAGTCCTAGAGGTAAGGTCTCTGATAATGGCCATTACACAGAGGAGGACGCTGGTGCTCAGAGAGGTTAAGTAACTTGCCCAGGTCACACAGCGAAGAAGAGCCCTCCCTGGGCCTCAAACTCAGGTCCCCAGCCTGGCTTCATGTCTGTGCAGAATGTGAAGCAGAGAGAACTGCATTTGCCCTTCTTACCTGGTGGCACCAGATTCATAATAAGTGTGGCAGGAGTGCTGTGCCAGGATGGGCAGGGGACCCCAACCAACCTGCCCCCACAGGCACCCCTCAGATGGCCACCTGGCCCCAGACAGAGGGAGTGCAGAGCCAAGCAGAGAGCCACGGCCATCTGGGTCTCTGGGCAGGGTGGACACAGGGGTGGCTCCTTGTCGCCAGTCTACTCTGGTCGTGCCCGACTGTGGTCTCCGAAGCTCCTGTTGGAATCACCCCTTCCGCACTGCAGCCCTGGTCTGTGGAGGCTGCTCCAAGGAAGGTCTTTGGTTGACATTTTAGCTGGCTTCCAGGAACGCTGGCTTGGTCTGATTGGGTGGTGTGGATGGAGGTGCTGGTGGACTGGCAGGGGGAGGCGGGTGGGGGCGGGGGTCACAGGAACACTGACTCATACACCGCACCTTCCCACTCAGCCTCCCGCCCTCCCTGGCGGCAGCTCAGAACGCTGTGCCCTCGCTGACCCACACGGAGGAGGAGCGGCGGGAGGGGGAGAGGGGAGGCAGAGGAGGGGATGGCTTTGAGGTGGAGAAGTGGTCTAGAAAGGGGGGAGGGGAAAGCGTGCCCCCTGGGGCAGCAGAGAAGACAAGCACCAGAGCAAATAGAGCAACGAAAAAGAGAGCAGGGGGGAGCCCTCAAGTGGTTTTGGACATTCATGACCAGAGCTGTTAGGTGGGGCCCCTGAGGAGTCCCAGGAGGGGAGGGCTGAGCAGCCCCAGTTTGGGAATGAGTGTCTGCCTTTCAGTGGCCGTGATGCCACTGTCCGGGTGTGGCAGGAAGCTGGGCAGGGCCTCTGCTTGCTGGCTGCGGGCTTGGGTGTCTGTGGGGCACAGAGAGCTGCTGCAGGTGGCTCTGCCCCTGAGGCCCCAGAAGCTGTCCTGGCGGGTAGATGGAAGTGTTCTGATAATGATGCTACGTAAGCTCCCCCGCTACCCAGCGTTTGCAGCCTGTGTGACTTGCGCAGCACTGACACGCATGATGTCATTTAGGCACCCAACCTTCCTGTAAGGGGGATACTACACCCGCAGATGGGGAAACTGAGTCTCAGAGTTCCGTCTCTTAGGAAGTTACAAGTGGTGGAACCAGGACTTGGGCCAGAATCATTCCCCTTAAGCAGCGTGTCACTCTGTCTCCGTGGAGGGGAGCAGGACAGAGGCAGGGGCTGCTGCTGCTGGGGACAGGGGTCGCCGGGAAACCTCCCATGTGACCATGGGCAGCAGCTATCCCGCCAGTGAGGCCCTTGGCCCTTCTCCTCCTCCTGTGGGTCAGCGAGGGTGCCGTGTTCTCAACCCCGGGGGAGGGAGGGAGGCTGAGTGGGAGCGTGCAGTGGGTATGAGTGTGTGCGCAAGGGGGTGTGAGCGTGCCCGTGTGAGTGTGAGAGGGCAGGGGTGTGCACGTGTGCGTGTGTGCACGTGGGGCGCTGCTCAGAGGAGCATGCTGCCTCTCTGTTCCGGGCTGGCCCCGGAAGACTCTGGCTGTGGCTTGGAGAGGATACCACAGTCGAAAGCGTCAGGCCAGTTCCCAGTTCCCCAGGCTGCTCATGACCCCGTCGGGCTGGTTTCCGACCTGCGGGACTGCCCATGACTCAGTCATCCCGACTCACTCGATAGTCCGAGGCTTAATCCAAACTCTCTACCACCGCGCACAACAGATGTCCAGCCCCAGCGCAATGGCCGGTGGTCAGACCGACCCTCCTGTACCTGGGAGCAGCCCGGCCTGGACCTGACCCGCTGCCTCAGCTCACGTCCTGGAACTCTGAGGCCGGGAAGAACAAGGGACTAACCCCTCTCCGATCTCTTCACAAACCCCTCGCTTTTCCTGCCCCAGGCCGCAGTAGGTCCCGACTCAGCCTGACTCAGCCCACCTGTAAGCGCAGCATCAAATAAAGGCACTCGGATCAGGTCATCTGGTTCGTCCCGCTTCTATTTCTTGTGCATTTCCAGCAGTGGTCGCCACAGAAGAACGGGAACCTGGGAGGGCGTGGGGGGGCGGCAGTGGCTAAGAGAGACTGGGAAGGGCTGGGTGGCAGACAGGCCTGGCGACCTGAAGGCGGGTGAAACACGTGCCCCCTACACAGGACTCCACCCACCATCACCTGGGCATCACCTGGGCATCACCTGGGCACCACCTGCTTTCCACCTCCTGGTCCTCCTGGGTCCTCCTGGGTCCTCCACAGGGCCCTAACCCGCCCCAGACGGGCCTCCCTCCGCCCTGCCAGCAGCACCCTGCCCAGCCTTGAGGGCAGAGCTCCAGCTGGGAGAAGCCGTCCCACCCCAAGGTGCAGGGGTTTCTCCCCAGTGTCCTGGCTGCTCCTTCTCACACACCTTACCTGACTCTGCAGTGGCATCGGGGAGGCTTTCAATTCCGGTGTCCCTCCGCGGCATCCCATCCCATTTGGCCAGGGCCGGGCTCACAGACAACACCCCTGCAAACAGTGAAAACCGCGTGGGTGGGGGAGGGGACGAGGGCCTCAGGAGAGACCCCACCCCCGCGCCGCCCCCAGCAGAGCCTCTAGTACCATTTTTCCTTTAGTACCATTTGTTAGGATTAAAGATGGGGATTTGGGAGTGAGACTAACTTGGGTTCCAGTTCACTCTGTTGCTTCCTGTGTGTGCGGCAGCCTTTCACATTGTAATCCCATCTCTGGAAATGTGAGCATGTGCCTGAAGACAGTGAGCTCAAAAACAGCAAGACTTTTCCACACGAGGATGTTCACGCCGGAGTTATTTATAACAGTGAAGAATTGGAAGCTACCTGTACATGCTAAAATGGGAGAACGGGTAAATGAAGAGCGGCATCGCCCACCACATCAACATGTGATAGACATTTTAAAAGATGTCACCCTAGGGTGACTTTGTGATCACAGAACATTTAGTCATCATGTAAAACGATTATAGCTATGCTAAACAAACAGCCACCCTCTGTCCAAAATTCCGCACAGGAGAAACAGCGAGAGAAAACATCGCGAGATGCACTGTGGGTCATTTCAGACTTCTCCTTTTTTCTTTTTATCACAAGCATGAATACTTCTATCAAGATTAATTATACTTTAAAAATATCTTTTTCCTTATCTTGAGAGTCATATTTATTTTTTGTAAGGCAATACCAATAAGGAAAAGAAGAAAAACATGCTAACATTTCATGTATTTCCTTCCAGTCCTTTCTCCACGCATATTTCCACATCTATAAATAGATACTCGGTGGACTGGGGAAGAAAAAGCCCGAGGAATTTTGGAGGCGTTCTCTCTGGGCGCGGAGGTCCCAGTTCCCTGGAAATTGCCTGCAGCTGAGGAGGGAGTTAGGCCGCTGGCCCAGGCTCAGGCCTGCCTCAACCTGGGAGCTGCCCTTAGACCGCTTGCTGACCAGATGCTCCTCTACGCCTTTCTAGGGACCTCCACGCAACCCATTTGCCGGTTAATCTTGACCTTTCCGAAGTCCAAACTCGCTAAGCAGTGGGCGACTTTCCCTTTTCAAGTGGTTTAAGCAGTTGTTGGCCACGGTGGGGGGTGCCTCTGGGTGCCGCTGGGTGGCCCCGTCAGCAGCAGGTTTGTGGGGCCAAGCCCTGCCTGGCCTTGCCCTGCTCAGGTGCTGGCGTTTGCCTCCCGGCTCTGCCAAGGCCACTTCCCTGGGCCCCTGGGAATCTGCTAGCAAGATCCAGGTGGCTCCACAGGGCTGGTGACTCCTTTGCCCCCACAGACTAGGTCAGCTCACCCCTGCAGGGCCTGGGACCGTGTCCACACACCCTTGATCTGAGAGGCAGCACTGCCTTCGTCTTCCCAGGAAATGCCATGGGCTCGAGGCGGGGCTGGGCTGGGGGAAGGACGCAGGTGGGGGTGAGGAAAGCTGTGTCTGCACAGCCCGCCCTCCGCCTAGGATGGCCTCCCCCACCCCACAACATCCCATCCTGTGGCCACATCTGCCCCATGAATAAGATCCTGTGATTCAGAGCTTCTCTATTCTCCTGCCCCTCCCCCACCCCTCCTCCTTCCCAGGTTATGGGGGAGGGCCCACCACACACTGTGCCGCCCACCCCCCCTGCCGCCCAGGCTCTCAGCAGCTTTCTGATAACCACAGCTGTTTCTTCTTGGTCAGAGGTGAACATGAACCCAGAGTCACCGGGTTCTGCCCTGAGCTGACTTTCTTTTGCAGCAGCCTGTCTCCACTTAGAAGGCAAAACAGGTCAGGCTGGCCAAGCCCTGCTTGCTGGGTCAGGCTGAGGACAGAGTGGGGAGGCTGGGCTGGGACAGAGCAGGCGTCGGGGGGTGGGATGAGGCGCCCGGGAACCGCCCTCTGCACTGCCCTCCAGTGCCTGGCACGGGACCAGGCCCAAGGCAGACCCCACGGAGTATTTGTGTGGAGTAACTGCCCTTCCCCAAGCCCCCAGGGAGGTGCACAGGATACGGTCACGTGTTTATTTTTTGAGGACGAGAACTGCTTTGGTTCCATTCTCTAACAGCCGAAGTCCATCAAAAAGCATCTGCTAAGCACCCGCTGGATGCAGAATATGGGCTTTGTTTTCAAAGGACATATCTGTCATTCAGTGGCTCGACCCCCAGCCCAGACTTGGGGCAATGCTGTCGCTCACGTCTCAGGCCCTCGGCCCTGCTGGGGGAGGGAGTGATGCTTTGTGGGACCCGGCCTCATGTCTAGGCTGGTGTGTTGGAATTTAAGGGAACCTTCTCAGCAACGCTTCCTTTAGTCCCTTAGACATGCATTTTAGGTTGAGATTGTACGTCTGGCATCATTGTTAAACAATATGAAGTGATAAATGGTACGAGGGAGGCCTCAGACACCACGACGCCCTGGACACTGGTGGCTGAACCCACAAGGTGGCCGCTTGCCCAGGGGAAGGCCCGAGCCACCCTCCGTGCTATGGTGGGACTCTTCCGATTTCGGGGACCAAAAGGTCCACTCAAGGCTTCCTCAGACACTGGGGGTCCCCTGGCTGGTTAACTGTGCAGCTAACGCTGGGAGGGACCCCAACCAGGCCACCCCACCAGGGGCCGTGCTGTTTTTGTAGGCGCAGCACCCCTGCCTCTTCTGGTAGCAGCCCTCTTGTGCCCCCAGAGTTTCCAAGGCCCAGGCCTTCTCTCCTTGGGGTGGGGCCATGACTCAGAACCTGCCAATCAGGATACACACCCACATCTCTGACTGCAGTGATTGGCTTAGGAATAAGCACATGACCCACCCCCAGGGAGGGGCCAATCAGAACCCTCCCAGGTACTCCAGATACTTTTTTTTTTTTTTGCCAGAGGTGTTGGCACTGCCCTCTTTTCTGGGGTCTGCTGATCTGGAAGGTTGGAAGGCTTTGAGTGTTCAATGATCCTCATTTCCCGCTCATAGAGAAGACTGTCTTAGAGATGTGAGAAAGATGGCGGCCTGATGATGCCATTTGAACTCCTGGATCTTGACGTACCTGAAGCTGAAGTTGGCCCATGTATGAAGTTTTCAGATGAAAATGAATAGGTTTCCCCCTGCCCCCTTAAGCTAGTATGAATTGGGTTCCTGGCACCAAACGAGAGACAACCCTGCAAGGGTTATTGCTGTGGCTCTGCCCTGCTGGAAATGGGTCGGGCCTCCTCAGGAGGAACCAGTTCAAGTTGATTTTTAAAAACTAGGCCTGGCACACCAGGTCTTGACCCCAGATTCTTTCTGCCTCCTCATGGCCCCCCAAGTCCCACCACGCTTCCACATTCACGCACACGAGCTTCTCTTTGGCTGAGCGCGGTGTGGTAGACGGAATCACGGCCCTCTGAAGATGTCCCCATTTTCGGAGCCTGCTACTAGGCGGCCTCACGTGGCAAAAAGGATTTTGCAGATGGGATCAGAGTTAAAAACTTGTGATGTCAAGCATCCTTACAAGAGGGAAACGGGAGAGTCCAAGTCAGAGATGGAGCTGTGACAGTGGGCACAGAGGCCCGAGTGACTGGAGCGAGAACCAGAGCCCAGGAATGCAGGTGGGCTCCAGAAGCTGCCAAAGGCAAGGCCACGGATTCTCCCCTGGAGCCCCCAAAGCAACACGGCTCTCCTGACACCTTGACTTTAGCCCCGAGTCTGGGTCTGCTTGGCCTGCCGGAACAGAAGACCACAGACTGGGAGAGTTAAACAGCAGAAATTTATGTCTCACAAGTCTGGAGGCCAGAAGTCCAAGGCCAAGGTGCCAGAAAATTCAGTTTTTGATGAGGTCTCTCTTCCTAGCTTGCAGATGGCAGCCTTTTCACTGTGTCTGCATGGGACATTTTCTCTGTGCGCACGCACGCGTGCGCGCGTGTCTCCCTGCGGTGTCTCCTCCTCTTCTTATAAGCACAGCAGTCCTATTGGATCCGCGGCCCACCCTTGTGACCTCATTTAACCTTAACTACCTCCTTAAAGGCCCTTTCTCCAAATTCTGTCACAGTGGAGGTTAGGGTTTTCATGCATGAAGTTCCCGGGGACACAATTCAGTCCAAAATTCCCCGCGAGACTGATTTTAGACTTCTGACGTCCAGAAGTAGATGAGAGTAAAGCTACATTGTCTGAACCCACTGAATGGGTGGTGATTTGTTATAGCAGCGAGAAGAAGCTAATACAGCCATGTTCGCTCTCTCCCCTGCATGGCCCCCCGAGCTGTGCCTTCTGCCTGCCACTCTTACCTGTTTATCCCCTGCCGGTCCTTCGGCGCCCAGCTCAGGTGTCCATGAAGTTTTCCTTGGCCCAGTATAACTATCCATTTATATATCCACTCCCCTACCCCCAGCCAGGCTGGAAATTCTTGTCTCCCGTTCCGCCACAGCCAGGTGTATATTGGGCACAGACTGTGGGCTGTGCAAAAACCAACACTCTTGCCGCCTGGGAGCCTTTGTTCCAGCAGGGCAGACAGACGTGAAGACAGAGGGCAGCATCCCCCCCTCTGTCACCTGTGGGCCCCCAGCACCCGGCAGTGCCAGGCTCCTGGTGGACTCCATAGCCGTTCAGCCGGTGAGAGGCACAGTGAGTGAAGGAGTGGGTGCCGGTCTGAAAGAGGACTCCAGCGCCAGGTCTTCCTCGCACAAACCCCTACGGCTCCCCTGCTGGGAGAGGCCCAGGCCTGTAGTCTCGAGGTTCGCATTTGGGTTATGGAGACTTGACCCCTCCTTTAGAAGTCGGTGGCTGGATCTTCTCTTTTTTGTGCTGTGGTGGCGTCCTGGCCAAGAACTACCTGCCACCGCGTTCTCTCTGGAGGGCCTCGTCTTGTGACTTTGTGCTGGTGGATTCTACGCACTGGGCCTTGAGGTCTAGAGGCCGCACCAGACCGAGAGCAGTGTGTGCGTTGATTCCCAGAGCAGCGACGAACCTCCCGACACGCCTGTGGTTTAGTCCTCAGGGCTCACCTCAGCCCAGCTCACGCGACTGGTGAGGATCTGAACCCATGTGGGCGTCAGAGCCGCCTGTGCTCAAGCCCCCGCCCCACGGCCACTGAGCCACAGCATCCTGATCTGTAAGACAGGGACCTAAGACCGTCTGGCCTCCAGGCGCATGGGGGGATGGCAGAGGGGGGGATGGCCGGGGAGGGGGTGCGTTCCCTGGAAAGTTGGAGGCAGCTGGGATGAGCTCGTGAGACCTGAAGGTTCAGTGCCCAGTAATTTTGCAAACCAGTTGTTAAACAGCCACCATTAGTAATTAAAGTCAACAAATTTATAATTAAATAAATGATATTAAATACAAAGCTAATCAACACTCAGACCTTATCACTTCCTAATTATTTTACTACACTTAACTGTTATCTGTACTCCTAAGGTGGCTTATGTCTCGGGGGTCTCTGTGGTGGAAATGCCACATAACAGGGAGGTCACACTGGCAGCTGGAAATCAGCCACGGAGGTATTTACACCATGGAAATGGGCAAAATGCTCTGAGTCAGGGCTGGCTGTATCCTTCTGTTGATTTTCTAGATTTAAGAGAGTGATGGAGGAAATGTTAATGCAGATTAAACTTGAAAGTGAGTTGTGTTTCTAGTCATTACTTTGTGAATCACACACAAAAAATTATGAAAATATTCTTCCAGTATTCAAATATTGTTATCCAAAACAGTGGGGGAAAAAGTTCTAACAAACATCTTCATTGTCTCACTTCCCCTAATCGTTAACATAGATGCAGCTGTCAATCAGCGTGTATGACAGAACTGTGCTCACTCTCCAATGGCATGAGCTGACATTTTTCGCTGAGGTGGGTAGTACCCCCGCCTTTATTTGTAGTAAATGCATGTACGTGTAATGATGGGTGCATTTCCCCCCGGGGAGCCGGTCGTTCCACGCTGACCAGCACAGTGCAGAATGTGAGCGTGAGTGTGTGGTTTCTGAACTCAGGGTGCTCAGAGCGTCAGCCCTGCCGATGGCCCTGCAGCCGGGCCCCTGTGAGAAGGTGACATGTGTCCGAGGTGAGGTGAGGCCTGGAGGTTCACTCTCCCTACCCTGAGGACACCTGGGGCGGGCATCCTGGGGGCTCCTGGCACAAGGGCTGTGTCCTGGGTGTGGGCGAGGCATTTGAGAGCCCAAGATGGGAACCCCCCTGGGGTGGAAAGATCCACCCACATTAGAAGATGGTCCAGAAACACCAGGTTAACCTGGACTGAGCAGGTTGGAAGGGCAGGATGTGGGCCTTAAGTAACCTCTTCTGGGTGGCAGCAGAGGGGACCTTGAGGGGCACACTCAGAGTGACTCCAGCTTAGAGGGCAAAATTTGGGGCATCAGGCCATTTGTGCTGAATCATTCATTCAAACAGCATTTGAAAAGCTTTTTCATATAGCTTTATCTTTCTTGATAATTTGCTGATTATTTTTATCTTTATTGATGACTTACTGATAAATACTCTGTTCTGAGCACTGCTCTGTGGGGGACAGGCCCTCAGGACACTGACAGGCTAGTGGGGGACAGAGAAGTGACCAGGAAACACAGGATCGACCTGGGGGTCTGTGAATGGGCGTGGGTTGGGTGGGTGTGTGCATTCTCTGAAACGGGGACTCTGTGTGTGTGTGTATGTGTGTGTGTGTGTGTGTGTGTGTTTCAGGAGAGGGTTCCCCGGCCAGATTTGGCGAGTAAGAACAGGACGCCCAGTTATATTTGAACTCCAGATAAACAACACACTGCTTCTTAGTCCAAGCACGTCTTTTTCCCAGCATTTGCGACTCTGTGCCACTGTGCCCAGCGCAGTGGTCCCTGGGCCAGCACCTGCTCTCTCCAGTCACTCTGTGGGTGGGCTCGCTGCTGAGCAAGGGGGGGCTGAGCTGGCACTGACGCCCAGAGCCCAGGTCAGGTCTAGACGCACGGAGGAGCCAGGATCTGCAGGGCACAGGACAGCGGCTAGGTCCTCTGAGGGCAGAGCCGGAACGGAACCAAGATCCGGCCTCCAACCCCTTAACTCCCCCCTGCCGTAGGGTGAACTGGGGTCCCCAGGAAGCCACAGGCCTAGAGGACAGAGCACGGGCTCCAGGTCTGGGCTTGAACCCCGACACTGACAATTAAAAGCTCTGTGACCTTGGGCAGATACCTAGCTTCTCTGAGTGCTTGCTGTCCCGGCTGTCCCATGGGGTTAATAATGCCACATGCAGGGAGGTGGCCGTGAAGGTGACAGCAGACAGAAAGCACTCGGAACAGCGCCTGGCATGTCTGGAGTGCGCAGCAAATGTAGCCATGGCCACATGTGAACCATTATAATATATATTATATACGTTATATTTTACGGTCTCATTACACGAGAATGACTTAGCACAATGATAAATTATCACGACAGACTGGACTTTTGTTTTGCTTACCGTTATATTCCAGAGCCTTGACCGGAGCCGGGAGCATGGTGGGTGCTCAGCGGCCGTGTGCTGAGTGACTAAATGGTGGGGAAAAGGTTTCACCTCCCGGGAGCTGGGAAGGGACCAGGCACCCAGCGTCCCTGAGGTGGGCCCAGCCCACTCCCACCTGACCGGTCCACCGGCATGGCCGTGGTGGGAGATAAATGTGACACACGGGAACGTAGACAACCCAGGCTGAAGTGTGTTTCCACCGAGTTCTGAGAAATCAGACCTTTTCTGACCAGTCACAGGACGCGGGTGGCGTCTCGGAACCCTGGCTCAGGTTGAGGGCCCCGTGGGGGTGAGGAGGTCAGGACCCCAGCCCCGCCCGTCCCTCTGGGCAGGTGGAGAGGACCCTGGGGAAACAATGCGGGATGGGCTGCCACACAGTGTCTGCTCCAGATGTCCCCAACTGTCCTGCCCAGGCTGCCCCTCTGCGACGTCCAGCGGGCCTGGCTGGCATCACTGAGGTCAGAGCTCCGTGTCATGGTTGTTCGGGCAAAGGCACTTTCAAATCACTGGGACTCGGACTGAGATGCCCCACAAGCCCCGAACCCGGGCATCTGCATGAAGGCCCTGACCATCTACCACTGGGGACCTGCTTCTCCCCAGGTCTCTGCCTCTGACAGTGGCACCTCTGTGCGCCTGGAGGTTGTGTCACAACCCAGGGGTTCTTGCGACGCTTTGGCACCCTCTCTCCCCATGTACAAGCCAGCACCAAGGTTGTGAATTCTACCGCCCAAGTATGTCCCGAGTCTCTCTGCCTGCCGCCTTCCTGGTGCTGCCCAGCACTAACTACCAGAGCCCCCGAAGGCCTCCCAGCCCCTACCTGCACGCTGTGCAGCCTTCCCAGAGTGCAGGCCTCGGCCAGGCGGCCCTCTGCCTGCTGCACCTTCTTCCGGCTCCTCTTAGCTCCTTCCTGCTCAGCAGCCTGCAGGCGCCTGCTCCTCACGAACCCCCGAAGATCTGCATCACCTGCACACACAGCGGCAGTTCACTCCTGAGTGTTGAAACAAGTGTCTTCTCAGATCAAGGGTAGTCTCCTGTATGCACAAATGAAATGCCATTTTTATACCCAGAAATTTAACTGTGATGCAGAAGCATTCTATAACAGGCAATGCATAGTTTAATTCTCTCGTAGTCCCCAAAGTTGGGTACTGTCCTTATTTTGCTTTAATTCAGAACCCAACCAAGAGTGACACATAGTGTCTGGTTGCACGTCCCCTTTGTCTTCACAGTCCCCCTGAAGCACTTGAACTTGCCCGCCACAGTGATCCTGCTCTGTCGAGGCAGGGCCAGGCCTGTCTGGGGCTTAGTTGTCTCCACCAATTTCCCAGAGTTCCTGGCACATTTTTTGAACTTGAATTGAGGAGACAACACTGTCCCACGTGCTCACAGCTATCCTTTCCTTCCTCAATGAAACCTGTTACCTTGTGATCGGGACACAGCTGAGGACATACTTTGAACTCTCATTCAGTCTAAACCTAGAAAGTGACAGTCATGGCGAAGGCAAGGGCAGCTTGTCCCCACCTGTCCTGTCCATCCGAGACTCGAGACTGTCCTTTTATAACACGGACGGAGGCAAAGGGCCGCCCGGGCAGGGGTGTGGGAGGAAGGGCAGGGTCCCAGTGGAGCATCTTTCTGGCTCTTCCTGAGTCTCAGCTCCCACCGCTGCCCGTCCCCTGCACCCAGGCTCTCAGGCGGTCCCTCAGGAGGCCTGGGCAGTTCGAGGGGAGGATGCAAAGCCAGGACACAGCCGGCAAGCACTTCCGGGATTACCAACTCACGGGGCCCTTCCTTCTCTGAGGTCCCCAGCGCTGGCGAGGACTGCATGCTGGCTGGAGTAACAATGGCCCAGGCGGGGTCTCTGGAGGGCAGGAAGGCCCAAACGGCCTTGGGAGAGGGAGAGGTCATTCCGAGTCACCGATATTTACTGACACAGCCATGACTGTTCCTGGGACAGCTGTGAATCAGAGGAACTGCCGGGAATAGAACTCAAAGGCCAGACTCACACTGTCTGACCAGCCGCCTGCTGGTGTCCCTCCGTCACCTCTGCCCAGCAGGCCACCTGCTCCTATAGCTGAGTGCACCCTGCTGAAGACGACCTCCATTTCTCCATGGGTTCAACACACATGAGTGTATCAAGTGCCTACTGTGTGCCAGGCAGAGTTCTAAGAACTGAATGTGGTTGTTCGGTCTACATTTTTTTTTAATCCCTACTGTGTGCTAGGCTTTGTCTAGACACTGGGTTCCGGTTATTTGTCCTTCGTTTTTTTTTTAGCATGTACTGTGTGTGTGTGCGCGCGCGCGTGCGTGCGCCAGGCATGGTGGTAGAATGCTTACCCAGGGCCACCCAGGGCAGTGCAGTGAATCCCAGAGCCAGGCCCTGCCCCCACTCCCCTGGGGTCCTGAGGTCAGCCAGGTAGAGGGGCAGCCCCTTGAGGGGGCAAGACTGGGCAATCGAGTTCCAGCCCAGGCTGGGTGTCCAGGCCTGGCTACTCACAAGCCTTCCAGCCAGGCTGGCTGTGGCTCTTACCTACTCCAGGGTACCCTCCCCCCACCAGAGTGGCCCCGTTGCTGGGAGACGCCGTGCAAAACAGTGCTGGTGTTCTGCAAACCTGGCGTGGGCCCGGCCCCGAGGGCCACAGCAAGGAGCCCAATCCCCTAATTAGAACCGGCCGGCTTGGCCCACGCCCTCCCCAGGCCTGAACTGACTTCAGTGGCCATAAAACTTGCAAAGTCTTTCCTGTGTGCTCTCCAGGGATGCAGCCTGCAGGAGCCTCCGAGGCGAGTCACTTCCCCTGGCTGCAGGGCTGGCGCTCTTGCTCACGCCTCCCAGGGCCTGGCATGCTGTGGGCGCTGGGAAGGGACTGCTGAACCAAAGGCCCCCCTGCCCCCCGCCTCTCTCCGGCATCCTCACCCCTTCCTGCTGCCCCAGTCTGCCCCCGGCTGACTCCCCATCCTGCAAGGCCGAGCCTGGGGGCACATCCCTGGTGTTCCCTGCTTCTCGGGGCTTCCAGGCATCTGTGCAGACAGGTCTGGCCTGGAATTCCTCTAGGGCGGGGACCGAGATCTATCTCTGCACCCCAGCACACACCCCGGGGTTTGGCACAGAGTGGGCTTCAGGGATGCTGGTGGCTTGGCTGAATTGGAGGCTCAGGTGATGGTGTCGAAACCCCTGTTGGGTCCCCTGGCTTAGGCGGGAAAGCGCTCACCCCGTCCCCCCTCTACCCTGGGGGCTGGAGATATCAAAGGCAAAATCCCTCTCCCTGCATATCCCAGAGGTTGGTGTGGCCTGGCCATCGGTGTCTCCAGCCAGGGGGACCAGACTGATTCCAGCTCCTAGGCCAACCTCTGTTTAAGCCCGGGCCGAGGTTTCCACTTGGAGAAGGTCCCCATGGTTGGACTGGCCAAGGACCCAGCTCGGAATCTCTGACTGATCCCAGCTGTCCGACCTCCCGTCCCCCGTGCAGAGGAGCAGCCGGCACTCAGTGCCCTCCCCCAGGTCTTCCTCAGCTCCGCCTGGGTGGGAGGAGGCCGGGTGGCCCGGACCTGGTCTGGCCCGGCACCCTGAGCTCTCCTGCACCCCAAAGGCCATGTCGGTGTGCAGAGAGCCAGGGCCCCAGCCCCCAGCAACGGCGTGCTGGGGTTTCCAGCAGAGCTGAGCCTGGCCGTGTGTTTCTTAGGGACAGGGCTGCTGGTCCCCAAGCTCTGGGGGTGTTTGTCCACGCAAGAGGCAGGGGGAGTCCCTGGTGGGAGGCCGGAGGGGAGGGCTCTCAGTGAGACCCGACTTCAGAGGGCTCCTCTGGGCTCCCCACTTGGGCCTCCAGCTGCAGAATGGGCTGAGCTGCCAGCCTGGCAGTTGGCAAAACAGGGCTCTGCCTGCTCAAAGCTCTGAACGGCAAACAAGGATGGTGCCCAAGGCAGCTTGCACGTGGGCAGGATGGAGGGGTGCTCCCAGGGACTGGGCTTTGAGGGTGGCCGCAGGTTGCTGGCACAGGCAAGTCAGTGTCAGCATCTCCCGTGGGTGGGGTGGGGCGGGGACCCCCCCTCACCCCTCAGTATAGATAGGCCTGGCTCATTCATAGCCACCTTTTCCAGGGACATGCAACCCAGCTCTTGCTGATTATTTGGTTACTAATTTGTAACTCCAAATACTAATCCCTGAGTTGGCACAAAGGATACTAATTTGTATCCTTGGAGGACTGATCCTCCAAGGATAAAGCGGGGATTAGATGGCCTCTGTGTCATGATGCTAAGGAGGAGGGGAAATTTGCACTTAACCAGCACCAACTGTATGCCTGGCTTGGTGCTGCGCAGTGGGGGTGGAATGAAGGAGAGCAGCTCCCAAGGGTGGGAGAGAGTGGGAGGGCTAGGAGGCCACCCCCCCCCCAGCGCCACGTCCCTGTGGGTGGAGCCCAACACTGTGTCCAGAGAATGAGGTCTTCGGTGGGCCACGTCTCTGGAAAGGAGCGGGGTGGGGAGAGGAAGTGCAGTCTGGGCTGAGCCTGCAGCTGTGCCCTCCTCCCAGGCTCTTTCCAGCTTCCCCTCGCTGGCTCCAGGTCGGTACCCTTGCCTCTGTCCCCACTGTGATCCCAGCAGAGGCTTCGACAAGGCCTCAGCCCTCCCCCAGCCACCTGCCTGCTGGTCTCGTATGTTCCCGTGTGACTCAGGAGGGTGGAGAAGCCGCCTGGAAGCGTCTCAGCCTCCTCCCCTATAACCTCCCTGGCCGGGGGCCTGGATTCCCCACCTTTTCTATGGGGCCGGATGGCCTGCCAGGTTGCTCGGTCCTGCAGGGCACATGGGATTTGAACCCTGCTTCCACTCAGGAAAAACCTGGTACATGCCACTCAGGAAAAACCTGGTCTGCCCCAGGGTGTGGCCAGTTGGCCTTAGCCAGGGGCCCTGTGCCAACCAAGCAGCCACCCTCACGCCTGGGCTTGCACGCCCCGTGCGAGGGCCACCGCTCGGCCTCACAGACTTCGCCAAAGCATCGTTTTAAGTCTCTCCAGTTGCTGGGTCACTGAGGCCTGGACAGAGGACTCCGGGCTCTGGAATCCATCCCTGGGACCCGTCCACAGGGACCAGGAGGCGGCCTCCACCCCCAGTCCCACAGGACCCATTCCTCTTCCGGGAGAGAAACAGGGGTCCCGCCCGAGCCTGGTGACTAAGCCTGCGGGGCCTCAGGTCCTTGGGGGCCAGGTCGGTGGGACTCAGGGCGGCCCTGGGCCTTTGTGGAGGGGCCCCTGGCAATGGCAGCAGGTAGCACGACAGCAGGCTTCAGCACCCACCGCTGCCGGACCCTCCTTGGGCAGCGCTGTCCTGCCCTTCCTCCTGGGGACTGCACAGACCATCCCAGGACATGCTCAGCAGGGCCCAGTCCCTGGCCCACAAACAGCACTGTGGGGCCCCTCCCTGGCCAGGGGAGGCCGCCAGGAATCTGCCGAATATGTGAACAATCCCGAAGGTGCCAACTCAGGGAAGGGTGACTGTCGGAACCCAGCCCTCCTCTCCTCTCGTAAATCATTTCCCTTTTCCTAAAAAAAAAATCTTAAAGCTCTTTATTGTGTCTGGAACGCGTCCCTGAGAGTCCACACAGGTGCATCTGAGAAAGCGCAGAAGCAACTGAGCTTTTTCCGTCTTTTCAGTGGGTCCTTCTCCCCGGTGTTACCTTCCTGTGACTTCCCGGAGAGTGGAGACAGTCCCACACCAGGGCACAGAGTCCCCTTGGCTTTCACTAGCCACCCGCCTCTGTTCCTCTTCCCTGGGGTGCTTTTTGGAGAAGATTCTCTGTCTGCCATTGGACTGAGTGTGGGGCCCATTTGCATAGGTCAGAGGTCAGGGGCAGCCTTCTGAAGGGCAGGGTCTAACAGGCTGCACGGTTCTTTGAGGCAGGGTCCAGTACTTGGCCGCTAGAAGAGTTAGGTCTTGAACGTCAGTGCCTTAGGATGGACACAAGGCAAATCCCCGCAGGCGCTATGCCAGGCAGAATGATGGCTGGCCAAAGGTGGCTGTGTCCTGTTAGCCAGAGCCTACTCTCCGCTACCTTGCATGGCAGACAAAAGAGACTTTACAGGTGAGACTAAGTTAAGGCCCCTGAGATGGGAGATCATTCTGGATTACCCAGGGGGGCCCAGCACCATCAGAGGGATCTTTACGAGAGCGAGGCCGGAGGGTCAGAGAGAGATGCTCGTGGGCTGATGTTTTCAGTCCCCAAATCCTTACGGTGAAGCCTCTGCAAGCCCCGCCCCCCACCCAGTCTGGCTAAGTTTGGAGATGGAGCCTCTGAGGAAGTAAATAAGGTAAAATGAGGTATGGTGCTATGATTTACACGAGATATCTATGTGGTCATTCGGGTGACCGAATATGTATTTGTCATGTGGTCTATTTGGTCTTCCTTCACAGGTCCCAGCTCACGGTTTTGGGCACTCTTGGAATTTCCGAAGCGACGAGAGTGACCAAAGGTGTCTCTTGTGGTTTAAGGAGACGACTTGTGGGAAGTGCTTGAGGATGGGGGCGCAGGTTGCCCAGGGACCAACCACGCAGTTAGAGGGTTCGAAGTGTCCGTCCCACCCCTGACTTCTGGGGATGGGGAGTGGTTGCCATGGCCGTTGATTTAATCAGCAACGCCTGTGTAATGAAGCTGCCGTAAAGAGGAGAACGTTTGGAGAGCTTCCAGACCGGTGAACACGTGGCGACGCAGGGAGAGCGGCGGGGGGACAGAAGCTCCGTGTCCTTTCCTACATGCCTCGCCCTGTGTGTCTCCTCCAGCTGGCCATTCCTGAGTTCTCTCTTTCTACAACAAACCAGTGATCGAGAAAGGAGCATGTTTCTCTGAGTTCTGGGAGCCACTCTCGGAAATTAATTGAACCCAAGGGAGGGGTCACGGGAACCTCTGATTCACAGCCAGCAAGGTGACAACCTGGACTTGCGATTGGCATTCTGAGTTGGAAGTTGGTCATTGGAACCTCCAACCTTTAGCCAGGGAGTGGGTCAGAGGCACAGGCAACCTGGACTTGTGTCTGGCACCTGAAGTGTGTGTGGTTGTCTGTTTGTAAGGGGGAGGGAGCAGGACTGAGCCCCAGCCTGTGGAATCTGATGCGTTTTCTGGGCAAGTGGCATTACAATTGGCTTGAATACTCAGACACCCTGTTGCTACCTGAGCATTGTTTGTTGGTGGGGGAGAACCCCCCCCAGCCCCACCCCTGCGGTGGGATTGGGTGCAGGAACCCGATTTAGAGGTTATCAGCTCGGGCCCTGATCCGATAGGACCGGTGTCCTTCCAAGAAGAGACATTACAGAGGTCACGTGTGTACACAAGGGCTTTCTCTCTCTCCCCCCCTCCCTGGGTGCATGCATGGAGGAAAGGCCACGTGAGGACAAGTGAGAAGGTGGCCATCTGCGAGCCAGAAGGAGGGTTTTACCAGAAATTGAATCCACCAGCAACTTGATCTTGGACTTTACAGCTTCTAGAACTATGAAACATAAATCTATGGTTTAAGTCTTCCGGCCAATGGGACTTTGCATGGCAACCGGAGCAGAGATTGAGAGAGGGAGGGAGAGAGAGAGTGAGCAAGGAGGGAGGGATGGAGGAGGGGGCCACGAGCCAGGGGATGCAGGCCGTCTCGGGAGCTGGGAAAGGGCTTCTTCCCTAGAGCCCCCAGAAGGAACGCAGCCCTGACACCTTGATTTTAGGACTTCTGGGCTCCAAATGGTAAGATAATAAGTGTGTGTTGTTTTAAGCCGTTTTTTGGCAGTTTGCTGCAGGAGCCATGTGACGTCTGCCTGCCCTATCTGGCCTGTTGTCCCCTGTCCCTGGCAGCAGCTCCTGGACCTTCCTCCAGGAAGCTCTGGTGTCTGTACCCAGGCCTGGGGCAGAGCAGGTGACCAGAAAGTAAAAACGTCAGAAGAGTGCATCTTCCCGGCCACAGGCAGGTGGCCTGGAGTCCGCAGGCTTCCTTCTGGGACTTTTGCTGAAGTTGGCGAAGAGAGAATCACTCTTTCCACTGAGGTGGCTGAGGACGAACGTAAGCCTGGAGCGGCTGGCGGCCATCTGGCCACTGCGGAGCGAGGACCTGCCTGGAGGCGGAGCCAGGCAGGAAATCAGGAGCCCAGAACTGGGAGGGGTCCCCGGTACCTCCTGGCCACCCGGTCAAGTCCTGAGCCACCGCACCCTGAACTTTCTGACATGCGAACCACTAGATCCCCCGTTGAGCTTAACCCAGTTCGAGATGTGTCTCTTGCGAGTCCTCTGATAATGTCCCTCCTGCCATTTGTACTGAGGTCTGTGTTCTCTGGTGGGGAAGAAAGGGTCAAAGGCACAGCCAGCAGTGGGGAATTGCCGGTAACCGCCAGCCTGCCTTATCTCAGCTGCGGCCTCTTGAGCGTTCGCTGGGGGTGATTATGCACGAATCCTCCCACATTTTACTTGGGACCTTCCATGGAAACCCGGGATTGCTCCCTGCTCACACGTCTTGTTCACATCGCTGGAAGAAAAGGGAGGACAACCCTCTCCAGGTAGCCCCTCCCTCACTTCCTCTCGACCCTCTCCTGCAAACGGAGACCCTCTGTTGTGATGTTCTATCCCTAGATGGCCTGGGACAGAGGGCCCCAGGGGCCCGGGGAAGAAATTGCGTGGTGGCTCTCTGGGAAGTCACACGGATGCCCACGTGATGGTGGGCAGAGAGTAAGCACGCCTGATGCCAACGTCACCATTGTCATCGTCACAGAAACTGGACGCAGCCTAGGGTCCATCAAGGTCTCCAGGCTTTGGTTTTGTATTCTTGGGGACAGAAGAGCCACGGCTCTCCCTTTGGGCCCTGGGTGGGATGTTACTGTAATAAATATTGTCTCGTGTCTTCCACTTCCCTCTCCAGATCCTGCCTCCACCTTCCCTGCTCCCTGCCTTGGAGGCTGCGCTGTGTGCCCCGACCACACGAAACTCCTCTGCCCCCCACCTTCTGGTTGGGGAGCCCCTCAGCTGGCTAGAGGGAGGGAGGGAGAGGACTGAGGACAGGGTCTTCTTTCTCCTGGCTCCCTTCCTTCAAGGCCTTGATTAGCTCCCTGGAGCTGCCGTCACAAAGTACCATAGACTGGGTGGCTTAAAAGAACAGAAATGTGCCCTTGCTGGTGTGGCTTGGTGGATTAAATGCTGGCCTGTGATCCTAAGGGTCGCCGGTTCGATTCCCAGTCAGGGCACATGGCTGGGTTGCAGGCCGGGTCCCTGGTTGGGGGTGCGGGAGAGGCAACCACACACTGATGTTTCTCTCCCTCTCTCTCTCCCTCCTTTCTCCTCTCTCTAAAAATAAATAAAGTGACAGAAATGTATTCCCTCACAGTCCAGGACGACACTGAGTCTGAAATCGAGAGGTCGGTAGGGTCACGGACTCTCTGAGGCTCTGGGGGGTCCGCCTGGTCCCCCCTCAGCTGTGGGGGCTCCAGGTGCATGTCAGCTGATGGTGGCATCACCCTGATCTCTGCTCTGTCTTCACACGGCCTTCTCCTCTGCACGTTCCTCTGTGTGTCCTTCTTATGCGGCCACCAGTCACAGATTAGGACCCTCCCTAAACTCATGACGATCTTTTCTTGAGATCCTCTAACTACGTTAAGCCGCATTCTGAGCTTCCGGATGGACCTGAATTTTGGGGGATACTTTCCAACACGCTTCTGGATCCTTGTGGACTGGTCATGTCCCCTGACCAAAGGTCACTGTTCCCCTCAACGTGCTGTCTGACTGTCTTTCTTTCTGGGCTTGGGATATTGCTCCCACCATTGTCCTTTCATGCTTCGAGGGGCCAGCCCTAGGCCCCTACACTCCCCTTTTCTCTCCTGAGGTTCCCTTACCCCCCACTTATAAAGAAAACGTCCTTGGGGGACCCTGAAGGGGCCCCCTGTTGGGAGGCAGGTGGACGCAGTGACCCACACGGAGACCTTCTTCTGCCTCCTTCTGTCTGCGTGGTTCACACCATTCCCACCTGCGGGCAGGAACGGGCTCCGGGAGGCCATGTTCTTGGCCCGCAGCCCTGCAGCATGCCCATGGCTCAGAACGTGCCTCCAGACCCTTGCTCTTGACCTTTGGGCTTCCCAGCCATGGTCAGTGCCCTCCTGTTCTCAGGATCCCAGGAAAATCCCATTTGCCTCTGAGAAGAGTCCTCCGGGGTGTGGGGACCTGGGGAGACTGAGGCCTGACTGCGTGGACCGTGCCAGACTCTCATCACTGCAGGTGACAGAAACCCGGCTCCACTGGTTTTAGCAAAAGATAACATTTATTGGCTCATGCGCCTTAAAAGCCCTGGGGGCACCTGGCCTGAGGTGTCTCTGGATTCAGGTGTGCCAATGATGGCCCAAAGCAGCCACGTGGCCCCTGGCCTCTTGGCTTTGCGTCGGCCCGGGCTGGCTTCGTGCTCCGGTGGCTGCCAAGTGGGCTCTTGTCCTCAGCTCCAGGTTCCTGGAAGAAAGACAGTGTCTTTCCCAGCAGTGGCTGCAAAATCCTGGGGAAGACATTGGGTGGGGTCCCATGCTAGGCCGGTGGCCCTCAGGAAGGGAATCAGGGCATAATGGAGACTTCTGGAAAAAGCAGGTAGGGCAGGCTCCAGCTTGGTGGGGAAGAGTGGGCAGAGGTTTTGTCAGTCAGCTGCAGCCACAGGCATGAGAGGGGACAGGCAGGTGTGGAACTGGGGCTTCTTCCTCCTCAACACAAGGTCCTCCATGTGGAAGGCTGGGAAGAAGGTGGTGGGCAGCCTGTCCGGGAGGGGATCCAGCTTGGGCGCCGTGTGCAGATGGATGCCTGACCTGGTCCCGGGACTTCAGCACCATAAACCTCCCAAGGGCTGGGGCTGCCCTTCAGTCAGCTTGGCTGCTCCCCACAGAGGCTCCGGCGTAGTGAATGAGCAGGCCGGGGCCTGTCTGCTGCATCCTCCCATGTGACCTTGGACCAGCCCCTCCACCCTTCGGACCTCAGTGTCCTTTGCTGTCCTTTGTGGAAAGGACCGTGTGGGAGTTTGGGTGTGAGTGGGCAGCCAGGGCCCCAGCAGACATGAAACAGTACCCTGTCCAAATCTAAGGTCCCAGCCTCCGAGTCTCGGCCCCAGGCCCAGAACCCCAGCCACAGTCTGCTGTGGGTCCTGTATCTCCCTGTCTCCTTTGTGTCCTCTCTGGTCACCATGAAGTCGGGGCCACTGGTCCCATGCCGTCATTGCCTCCCTCCGCATCCTCAATAAATGCGAGAGACTCGGGAGCAAAGCAGGGAGGGCTCTGTTCTCTCCCGGTCATGCGTTGAATAAACATATTCTGTGCCAACGCGGTGCCAGGCGGCCTGGGACACGGAGAGGCGGAGGGGCCAGACCAGCTCGGAATCAGAGCGGGCTCTATGTGGACGCAGGCCGTGCCTCCTCCCAGTGCGTTGCCCTTTGGACAAAGCTGCCCCCGACTGCGTCTCAGTTTCCTTCTCTGTAAAACGAAGAGGGACAGCCGACCTCATGGACGTGCTCGAGAGCCAACCAAGGCCGACCTCCCAGCATCCTGCCCGGGGCCTCGCCGCTAAGTTGTGGGCTTCGTGGGTGGTGTATGGAGCAGCTCCGAGGGGCCTGACTCCGTGGGTCACTGCCCCCTGCTGTGCTCGGTCAAGCCGCTCCTTGCTGGCCCTAGACTCACAGGTCTTCAATCACTTTTATTTTAAAAAGTGGACACGTCTCTTACGCTGATCCCCTCTGCTTCTGTTTAGCTCCTCCTTCGAGCTGGACTGGGGGGAGGGGGCGGGGGACGAGACGTGCCGTGTGTGGCCTCATCTGCCCTAGTCCTTGCCGCCCCTCTCTGGAGCCAGTGGGAGGGCCGTGGTCTCCCCTTCCCCTGGGCTGCCGTCCCTGGCAATGTCCACCCTCGCCCTGGCTCCTCCCCGGGTGCCGAATAAGAACGACAGCCTGCTGCCTCCTGCAGCTTTTGTCTGTCCCCCTGCCCGCGTCTCTCTGACGTCCCTCCTGCTTCTGCTACGGCACCGCACGGACAAGGGGGAGGTGTGAGAATCATCCCAGGGGACAGGGGACTTCTTGTTCCTTCTCAGCACTTCCCCGACCCCTTTCCTAGAGCTCAGAGGAGGGAGGTGCCTGGGGGGTGGCCTCCTGGTAAGGAGAGGGACAGTGACCCCCAGAATGTCTCTGTGCCACTGAGATGGGAAGAATTTGGGGCACAGGAAGTGTCTCGCTCACTCTTCCCTTGTAACATTGTTATTACTATTGAGTGCTTGGGACAAATCCTCTCTTTTTGCTGCTGTCGGAGGAAGGGGGAAGGAAGGAGAAAAGAGAAAAAAAAATCCCAGAAGTGCGCAGTCCCTTCCCAGAAGGCCTGGCGCCTCGGTCTGAGATGGTCCGGGCAAAGGCTGGTCTGCAGCCAGAGGCACTGGTGGGATCGTTCCCAGCACGGGCTGCTTGTCATTTGGGGAATTCCTCACTGAACATCTGGCCTCGAGATGCCATAGGTCAGCAGGGACCCCCAGAAAAGGCTGTCACTCTGGGGAGCCGGGGGAGGGCCTGGGCACAGTGAACCCACGCGTCCTGTTTCTGTCTCGGCTCCCAGGGACCCCACCCTCTGTGGGCGGAGAAGCGGGTGACTCCTCCTGGGAAGCCTCCCCTCCCTGGGGGTTGGGGCACTAGGTTAGGAGTCTGCAGGGCAAGTCCAGTCCCCAGTCCCCACTCACGCACGTGTCCTTGGTGATTCCAGCCACAGCTTCTCCATGGCCAGGGACCACCTCAAAGCGTCCGCCTCAAAGCGTCCACCTCTCGGTTCTGTGCAAACCTCCTTCTCCTGCTCACCCAGCGGTCCCTGGGGCTCCTCCAGCCCACACCAGAGGCCAAAACGAAGACTCCTCTGGCCAAGAAGCAGCCAGTTTTCTGTTCCAGAGACTTAATCTGGTGGGGCCTGGGAAGGGGAGGGGGTTGGCAGAGGGCTGCCTCGTATAGGTGTTCATGTTGCACACGGCACAGAGAAGATTCTCCTGTGAAGGCGCTGCCGTCAGTGTGGACGTGCACTGTCCTCCGCGGGGGCGTGTGGGTGAATGTAAGAACTCAGACCTGCGTGCTGGGCGCTGCAGCGAGCCTGCTTTCCATGGCCTGGACACATTCGGGGAGGCCCCTGCACATTCCTGTGCTCGGGGACACCCTGAGGTCCCTCCGTCAGCCGGCTGCTCTCAGCCCCGATCCCCACCGTCACTGGGCAGGGCTTAAGGAACAAGTGGAGGCCAAATAAGTGAATGAATGAAGGTGGGGCAGGGGACGTGGGGGGCAAATGGGTGACGGAACGAGTGGACGAGTAGCTGAAAGGTCTGGCTTGACTTCCTGGGCTGAGCAGAGCCCGGGACTCTGGCCGGCTTTGGGTCTGCGCTGGGTGGAGGGAGCGTCCTTGTTTCTCCCTTTAATCCCAAGTGGTTCTGGTCCGGCATCTGCAGGCTTCCTGGCCCAGGGACCTGTGGGTGGAGCGCTGACTTTGGAGTTCCAAGTTAAAGCCTCGCTGGCCGTCTGGGGGTCCGCTGCCACAGCAGCGGCCACTGGCCACGTGGAGGGGGAGGTGCCAAGGAGGGGGCGGTGGGTGCTTTACTGGGGTCCCAGTAAAACCCTCCAGGGACGCCTGACCTCCTTCCTCCCACAGGCTGTGTGGGCTCGTCGGGCCCCCCAGGTTTGGGGCTGGGGCCTCGGGGGCAGGGGCAGAGGCCGGCAGGGAGAGGAGCAGCCCTGCCCCAGTGCGCCCGCAGGGAGTCTGCTCGCCCCTCCCCAGGCTTTGGCGGGAGACTGGAACACAAAGCTATTTTTATTTATGATAGTGTCAGTGGGCTGGCCTCTGTCTAGACAGCTGGTGTTATCATTCGAGGCCATCCTGGAATGCGCAGCCCCATTTATTGAGAACAGAAGACCGTGTGCAGATTAAGCAGCTCATAAAAATAAGCTGGGAACAGCACCGGGCCAGGGAGCCCAAGGTAACCCGCTGGGTCAGCTGTCCTGGACAGGGGGAGGCTTTCAGAAAAAACAAGGAGTGACGTGGCCCGGGGAAGCCAGCACGCCCTGCTGGTGCTCCTCAGCGGAGCTGCGTTCGGGAGCTCTGGGGCCCTTCCCTCACCAGCAGGCGGCAGGAAGAGACAGAGGCGACGCCACCTCGCCTGGGACAGGCCCTGGGGGGCAGCTGAGACCGTCTGTAGAAACCAGCACGGTGGCCATTGCTGGTCGGCCCGGGCATCTAGGCTTCGAGGGAGAGCCAGGCTCTGGGAATGAGTCGAGGCGGTGTGTGGCCGTGTGACACATTTACTGCGTCGTTCACTCGTTCGTTCGTTCATTCATTCATTCATTCATCGGTTCCGGTGTTCATCCCCTCAGTTACCCCACAAATAAGTATTGAGCATTTACAACATCCAGGCAGTGACTCGCGACTCAGGTCTTGTCTTCAAGACACTTGCAGAGGGTCGTGGGGGGAGACAGATGTGAAAGCACAGACTCGGGTCCTGGAGTGACATGCTGGGGACTCACAAGTGATCTGACCTAATCGCTCTCTTAGTTAAAGGACTACCGGGGCCTGTGAGGGACACGCCGGCACCCCAGCCCAGACTTCCTTGCTGCCAGCCTCATCTGTTGCCAGTCCCAGCCTCTGGCCTCAACTTACTTAGGGGTGCTGGGGCCCTGCCCCTGCCCCGCTCCCCATGGCACCGCAGCAGCCTCACTGGGCTGACCCACCGACACCCCCAGAGTGCCCGGAGGCCGGTCACCACGCACAGAAGAAGTCTGGGAGCACAGAACCCCTTCCCAGGACACTGCACTGTGCTGAGCAGGCTCTGAGCAGCCACTGTTGACTGCTCCCCCCAAAAGAAGTGGGGCTCAAGGAGCAACACAGATAGGCCCAGGCTGGTCTCAGGAACGGAGACCGCTGCTTGGTGTCGAGACTGGAGCACCCAGGGGAATTCAGAGCCGGGGCCTGGGCCGGGGGCTGCCTGCAGATGGAAGAACTTCTGTATGGAAGCAGAATAAATGACCTGGAAGTTCTGAGTGGAAGGCTCCTTCACGCGGCCACCCGTGGGAGGCCGGGAGGCTAAGTGAGTAGACAACATTGTTTTTATCGGAAGTAGTGTTACTGTGTGCACGCCTCATGACACGGGCTCTCACCATGTGCCAGGCACAGTTCCCAGCACCTGGCAAAGAGCCGCTCAGTAAGGCAGGTCTATAACCATCCCCGTTTTATAGAGGAACCTGCACCAATGGGCTCAGCTCCCTCCTCCTGGAAAACTCCTATCCACCCTTCAAAGCCCTGCGAGGGCATCTTGTCCTGATCACTGGGTAGAGCCCATCGCCTCCCCGCCATCCCTTGGAGTCCCACCACCCATGTCTGTTGGTCTGTGCCCACCCCCAAGGCCTTTGCTCAAAAGCTTGCTTTTTCTGAGTCTGAATCTCTGGTGTCCCCATGCGTCTGGCAGAAACAAGGGGTCGAGATGTGTTTGTCAAATGGGACAATGCAGGCTGTGGCACCTCTTCTCCTTCCTCCCACAGGACCTCCTGCAGGAGAAGGTGGCCTGTCTCCCTCAATGGTGGCCAGGGTGTCTCTGAAGGGAGTCTGGGCTGGCCTGCTGCCTCAGCTCCTCCCGAGTGCAGCCTTCCAGGAAGCTAGGGGTGGGGGGTACTCAGAGGGAGCCCCAGCCTCCAGGGGTGGCTGTGGGGTACACGAGGACCAGCCGCAGGCCCCGAGGGAAGGCGCTCTCTGGGAGGGGCAGGTCTATCTCAGTGCTTATGTTCCGCCTTTCCCATAAGCAGACATTATAATAATACAACCTTGGGCATGTGTGGGCCTCGCAGTTTTTGGGGGCACTGCCCCATACCCAGGCCCCGTTTGATCTCGGCGACACCACCAGCTGCTGAGCCAGGAGGCATCATTATTCCCATTTTATGGAAGGGGAAACTGAGGGTCCCAAAGGCAGTGTCCTGAGTCACGGAGTCGGCAACTCACTTTCTGAGCCTGAACCCTAGCAACCCCTGCTCCCCCATCCCCTCTCCTGGGTTTCTTTGTGTCCACAGGGTGCTGTGGGCTTTGCCCTGCCGGCCTGGAAGCTTCCTAAATCCCACCACCATTGCTGGGAACCCCGGGCTCCTGGGAGAGGGTGCCCTGATGCGCTTTCTCTTTCTGGTTCTCCGGAGGCTGCTGCAGTGGAAGGGGCAGTGGGGGCCGGGCGGGCGGTGCAGAGGAGTTGGGCAGGCGGGGTCCCCAGGGACCTGCGCGGAGCCTCCAGCCCTGAGGCCTCCAGGCCCCAGAGCGTGTCCCATCCGAGGGACAGCCAAACGCCAGCACGTTAGCAGAGGATGTTTTCCTGCCTGGTGGACAAAACAGTTCTGGTGCTTTCAGGAGGGGACTGAACACTGTGTCCACTTGGGCGACGTTCAGGATTCCTGGACGGATACAAGTGTGCTTTCACATGCAACACGGCTAATTACACAGGCGCCCCGCCCGCCCCACCCTCGTCCCCACCCCTTTTCCCTGGTCACCCACTCGCTCCAGAGCAAACATCTGAGAAGGCCATTCCAAGTGGCCTCAGGAAGTGGACACTTGAGTCATATGCCTCTTGTCACAGGCCTCCTTGGAGGGGGGAGGGGCTGAGACACACCCCCAACCCCAAGTCCTATGAACCCCAGCAGTTTCACACTGGGGACGTCTCTGGCCTGATGTGATGGCCTCCATCCAAAGATTGGACCTACTGGTGCCTTCCTGGAAATTCCCCGGTTCGCTGGGATTTCCAGAGGTTTGGGAACTTTCCAGAACCCACCGGATGAACTGGTCTCAGCCCTGGTCCCCTGTGGCCTTCCATGCTCCATGTAAAGAGGCTGCATCAGGTGGCAGAAGTGAAAGAAGGGGGTGGGACCGCCTCCCGGTGGACAGCGCTGGCGAGTAGGGTCTGCTCTGAGAGGTACCTCGTTGCACAGCTGTCCGTGGGGTCTCAAGGCTTGTCCTGGACGGTCCAGCAGCTAGAACATTCCACAGACTCAGGGTGCCTGCAAGACGCCCTGAAGGCAGGCCAGCTGCCTCCCTAGGAAGATTGGAAATTGGGCTCCCACCCTTGGCTCCACTCAGGCAGAACAGGCTCGGGCGGTGGGGGAGGGAGCGGTGAGGACGCCGAGCAAAGGCCCGTGGGCCAGTGCCAGGGCCCTGAACCCGCTGGGGCAAGCTGAACTCCAGCGGGAGGCAGGCTGCTAACCAGTAAGCAAGTTGTAAAAACCCAACTCAGACACAACATCTGGCAGCTGCTTCAAATACTTCTCTGTCTGAAGTTGGAGCTGCTCGCGGCCCTCCAGTAAATCAAACCGTGTGCAGAGAGGAGCCTGGGCCGACCCGAGGCCCCCTGCTCGGCCGGGGCCCAGCCGTGCCTCCGGTCTCCCTTCCTCTTTAAATAGCCCAAGGTTCGCATTCCATTTCCTTGTACGATCAATTCCGAGTGGGCCCGGCTGGGGCAGCTGCCGGGGTGCGGGCTGCCTCCCTCTGTCCCCAAGAAAGATGGGAGGAGACAGGCACTGAGCCTCCACGGGGAACTTGGCATGCGGGACATCATGTCCCTGGCTCAGCCTGTTTCTGATGACTCCTGAGCAATGCCCACGTCTTCCCAGTTACTGGAGCTGCTCAGAGGGACACCCAGAGAGAGAGAGAAAGAGAGAGAGAGTTGCACGTCCCCTGTCCACTCACAAGTGTCACATTCACTCCACACCCTGGCCAGACCCTGCCCCTGTGGATCCCATGCACAGCCTGGGTGTCTGCCCCGGAGAGGGAGGTCCGTCACTTCTACAGCAGATCTGCTCTCGTGGGCCTGGCTGTCCGAGGCCAGGGCAGGAGGAAGATGATAACGATGGGGAGACTGGCCTTTTGGGCAGCACCCCCGAGAGGCCCGGCAGCAGGCTGTTTCCCACCCTCGTTGCTTCATAAATCTTCTCGGTCTTCCCATGTGGGACTGTGTGGATCTTGGTTCTACAGGTGTGCAGAGGCACGTCCAGGTGCTAACCCCAGTACCCGTGACTGCGACCTCTTTTGGAAGAGGGTGCTAGCCCGTGACACTGAGTTAAGGATCTTGAGATGACGTCATCATGGATAATCCAGGCTGGCCCTAATCCAGTGACAATGGTCCTTCTAAGACAGACAGGGAGACCCAGAGGGGAGAAGGCCATGCGGCCACAAGCCAAGCGGGAACCACCAGCAGCTGGAAGGGGCAGGAAGGGTTTTCCCGAGAGCCTCCCGAGGGAGCACAGCTCTGTCCACACCTGGAGTTTGCACTTCTGGCCTCCAGAACTGTAGGACTTGACATGCATGTCGTATGAAGCCACCGAGTGTCGGTAACTGATCGCGGCAGCCACCGGGATCTAACGCCAGGTGGAAAGCAGGGGTCAGAGCACCTGGACTGGGCAAGGCCACAGGGCCCTGCAGTCTCCATGCACAGGGCAGCGAGCAGAGGCTGCGCACGAAGCCCAGCTCCTCCCCCCATCACGCAGCCCCTCCCCCCATCACGCAGCCCCCACGCAGGGACCAGCTAGAAGGTGGAGTTCTTTGCTTTTTGGCAGAAGTTCGTTCCCCCTGTGGTCGTCGTTGGCAACCCCGACGGCAGCTTTGTGTGACAGGTTGTTGGGAAGGACCTTCACACACATGCTTTGGTGGAAATATCTTTCCAAAGGTGGGGCCCTGGGGTGCAGGTGAGAAGGAGGATGGAACATCTGTGAGGAGATGATTTCGGGGAGACACGGTCCTGGGTGGGTGCTGAGCAGCTTCTGCGTGGATGGCCCTGCCGGATGGCACCTGGGCAGTGGCTCTGAGGCCTGCATGGCGTCTCCGAGCTCCCGGGTCCGCTTTCCAGGATTCATTTCCCTGGGGAAACCGAGGGCCGAGGGAAGAGCCCACGGCGGAGGTTCCCTACTCCCCTTCCAGTAGCCCTCCTTAAATTCACCTTGCTCATTCCTCTGACAAGCCCTTCGGTGCCTGGGGAGGCGCTGGTGGCGCAGCCCCAGCTCCCTGGGCTTTCGCCTGCGCTCTGAGACCCAGCGCGGAAGCGCGGGCCAGGCTGATTGCCACCCCGGGGGACGCCAGGTTTCTCTGGGCCACAGCCCCCTGCAGGCCTCTGAAGGAAGTGGGGACCTGCAGGGGGTCTGTGTGGGTGCAACTCTGCATATAATTCTGGGGCCCCAGGGACCCCCAGGGCAAAGAGTCAGAATCAGTTCCGGGTATTTCACCATGCAGATGCCCGGGCCCTACCACTGCATCAAAGTTTCTGGGATTTGGCTTTCCCCCCAAGGTCTGCTGGTGATTCAGTTGCAGGAGGTACTTGTGAAGTTCAAGTTAAGGCCCCAACCTAGGTCCTGGTACTCATGTGCTTCTCTAAGACACCTGCCTAGGGACGGCTGTAAGGTCCATCCTCAGGAGAGTCAGGGGAGGGACAAACGAAGTCTCTGCTTTTCCTGCCTATAAAGTAGACCAGGAAGAGGGTGCAGCTGGGCTGGGGGTGAGACAGACCTGGGGCAAGGTCAGTGCTGCCTTCCATTTAGCCAGCTGCCCTCAGTCTGGGCTTTTCCACCAGGAACACGCTCTGCCCAGGAAAACCATTATCAGACAGGCTGGCGGCGGCAGCTGCTTCTCTAGCCTGGGAAGAAAGGTTCAGAGAAGTGTTAGCTCTCTTTAAAAAAAAAAAAAAAAAGGAAGAAAGAAAGAAGAAGAAAAGAAAAGCAAAAATCAGAGCCCTGCTGAGGACACAGGGGATCGAAGCTGAAACAGGATTTTGCTAGGACACCGGGAGGACAGGACAGTCAGGCCAGTGCCGCCCGCCAGCAGCTGGGCCCTGAGAAGCCCCGGGAGAGCCGTGAGTGGCTTCCTCTGAGCTCGCCGGGCCAGGACATCATTTGTTGATTCTAGAGCCCAGTCCCTAGCTCATGATTTCCTCCCTGGTTGCCATGGCCCCGTACAGAAAACACAGCAAACGCCTGGCCCCAGGCAGCTCATTTATTTCAAATATTCCTTGCAGCTGGACTCCAGCCACGCTGGGGTGTCTGGACCGGAGCATGAACTAATTGCTCTGTCTTCGGCCCTCTCCCCGGCTCCCCCGGCATACTTTATGGTTCAGCAAAGTCCACACTCCTCATCTCACCGAGGAGGAGCGGGAGGAAGGGCGGGAGGGCAGCTGTGTGCAGGAGATGGACGGCAACAGCGGCTGGGGGGGTGGGTCTCTTCCCATCTACGGCCAAGCCTGAGAGGCTGCCTGCTACCTGCTCGAAGGCAGGGCATTAATTGCATCCACATGGGCCAGTCTGCAAGACGGTTTTATGAAGACCGCTCCCTTCAGCATGAAACCCTGCTCCCCCAGAAGTCTCCAGGCCACACAAAGGCTCCCATTTTCCGTGTGCTTCCTACACCCTCCCTACCCTCTCTGCCTGACCCCCGCTCCTCCCCCGGCGGCCCCCTTCAAAGCAAGCCAGAGTTCCAACTACAACCCAGACATGAACTCCAATCTAAAAATAATTCCAGCCCACCCCTTTCCTCCAAACACGTCTGGGGACGGCATCGAGGGGCCCGCCTCCCAGCGCCCACCTTGATCTTTGGAGACAGTACCCAGGAAGGAAGAACACTCATCAGAAAGTTGGTTTAGGATCGTTCGGTCCATTCTCACAGACCAGTGCCAGCCTAGGAGCTGCCATTTTCCAGAACAGAAAGCAGCTCGGGAGCTTTTAAAGCATCTGTTTGCACACTTGCTAGCACGCCCGGCCGGTTCTAAAACCTCACTTCACCCTTGCCACCCGCCCGGGAGATGGGCCCATTCTGACAGCCACTCGGGGATGCTCGTCCAGGATCAAACAGCTAGCGAGGGTCAGAGCCAGCATTTGAACCCGGGTCTGACTCAGGAGGCCGTGTGCTTGTCGCTGGGCCAACCCACTGCCATGCCGAAGGAATTTCCCTTTACCCAGCAACTTTTCGAGAGAAAGAGCTGATGCGGTCCCAGTGGTCTTCGGACTGTCTTAGGCCAGGCCGCTCGGAGAGTTTGAGAAAACAGCACATTCCTGGGCCTGGCCTCGGAAACGTCGGTGAGTCTGTCCGAGGCAGGGCTTAGAAACGCGTTTAAACAGACACCTCCCAGGTGGTGCCAGTTCAGGTGGTCTGAGGAAAGCTGTCCGGGTGGCCCTCAGAGAAAGGGATGCAGGACTTGGGTCCCAGGGGTCTTGGGCTCTCGAACCAGGACGCTGTCCCCAGCACCAGCAGACCCCGCCATGCCTTTAGAATTAAAAATGCCCACAGGGAGCTGGATGCACTCTTGTTAATTCTTTGGAAACAAGTCATGTCATGTGATCCTATCCAGCACATTTCTGGACTGTTCTCTTTATCACTTACCAATCCTCTAAATAAGCCAGAACTTCCTGTTTTCTCTGCTGAGGGTGGGTGTGGGGACCCTGCGCCTCCTCAGTATCGCTGTTTGGCACAGGGGACGGACACAAGGGTACGTGACCGGCTCCTCCTGCCCACTACCCAGAGCCTGGCCTCCACCATGGACCCCCTTGCTGGCTCCTACAAGCCCACCCAAGCTCTCTAACACCAGGACAAGCCCGAGGCCCCCGTGGACGTGGGGCATCCTTTCTGTCAGGTCACAAATCCCTTGGTCTGGGGGGCCAGCCCACAGACTTCTGAAAAGGGATGGGGACATTCTAGGATCCACCCCTCCAGGATCTCCTGGCTCCTCTGGTGGCCCACCTTCTGCCAAGGGGTGAGGCAGGGGACAGGTGATCACCTCATTATCTGTCGAAAACCGTGGGCAGCGGAGCTGGCTGGACCCAGGAGGGGTCGGCCATGCCTGTTTCCCTTCCCCAGGAGCACAAAGGAGGACTCAAAAGTGGCTTTGTATTTTAATAAACTTTCCTTTATTATGTTACTGACTATTATCAACCATCATAAAATAGAATGGGAGTTTCAAAACTGTACAGGCCACAGGGCTCTGGGCTGAGAGGGGAGAAGGGTGGGCTTGAGGGCGGGGCGCCAGGGGGTGGGGTGCAGAGAGATGACCAAGGGCCCTGCAAGGCGGCCGGCGGCCGGCGGCTGCGGGAGTGCTAGGTCAGGGCAACAAGGCTGCATCTGTGTAAGTGAAATTCTCTCGTGTGCAACATCATCAGAACAGGACCCGCCCTGGAACAGGAGCGAGGAAAACTTTTCCAAGTCTTACAGGTAAGGTCCCCATGCCTGGAAACAAAAAAAGCCAAAACCCTCACAATAATAAGGGGGTAATTTACATTCCTCACCCAGTCTTGGCACTAATTTTGTGCTTTAAAAAATATATTCCACTGGAAGACTTTTTCCTTTTTTTAAAGGTACCCTACAGCAGCTGTTTAAAACATAATTCTTACGGACAAATATATATGCATATATATTAAACATTTTAAACAAATAAAGTTATCTGTTGTACCTGCACAGAAATGAACTGAAGTCAGACTCTCAGAGAGAGTTGACTTCGAGATACAGAAATGCGGTGCCAGGGGCTGGGGTCTGCTACATGGGGGGGCTGCAGCAGGGAGGGGGCGTCCCTCTCCTGCTGACCGCCCTGCCCCGTCCCACCTCACCAGCACGTGATGAACTGGGGGCTAAGTAGAGACCGTGTGGGCGCTCGTGAGGCGCACCTCTGCCCGGGTCTCCCCCACCCCGCCCTGACAGACACCCACACCTCCTCCCTTCTTGGTTCGGTGGTTCTATGGGATGCAAGTGGGAAATCTCAGCAGGGAAGCAAAACCTCCCCTCCCCCCCAAAGCCACGCAAGACTACGGAAATAAAACCACGTGCAAAGATGGATGAGCTGAAGTGTGAGTGACGAGGCAGAGACACGGGAGCTGCCACAGCTGTGGAGCCGACCCCACAGGCACTCCTGCTGCACTTGAGGCTAGCGCTCCCTGAGGGGCCCACTCGGGAACTCAGAGCACAGCCCCCTGGAAACTGTGGGTCAAGGGGCCCGAACAAAGACAGCTGTGCCCATGTGGGGACACGCCGTAGACACACAGCCCCTCCAGAAGGACAGGTGAGGCACACACATGTGGGGGAGCAGCAGGTGGAAGAAAAGCAAGAGAACACTCCAGAGAGGTGACCACAACAAGGTCCCTTTCTAAATGGAATAAATAAATGGCTTTTCTTATTGTTAAAAGAATAAATACGGGGTCCGGGGCACCAGCAGCGGGGGCTGACGCTGAGTGCTCAGCCCACGGAAGGTCCGCTTATGGTTGCGCCTTCACGTTCTGTATGTTTCTGACGTCCTGAGCTTGGCTGCCGGGACACGACCCCTTGTCGAAGCACCTCTTAGCACCCCTGGGGTCTACTCTCGGTGCCGGGCCCCTCTCGCCGGCCCCACCCGGGGACCCGGCAGGTGGAGGCTGCCTGGGTGCCCCCAAGAGCAGGTGGGCACTCAGTGCCGGGCTTCCTCGGAGTCCACTGTGTCTTTTTTTTCCAAGGAGGGGCCGTGGTGCGGCATGCAGGGACCTTCCGCCAAGGTGGGGCAGGGGAGCGGAGGAGCCTGTGTCCAGAGCCATCCGTGTCTGTGTCCCGAAGGGCAGCCAGGAGGACGAAGAGGAGGAGCAGGGCCTTCCTCACATGGCAGCGGACGCCCGTCCAAGGCTCGGGGTGCAGCGGCGGCTCGGTGAGTTGGCACCAGGTGCTGCAGTCCTGTCGTGCTGCGATCCTGGTCACTGGTAGAGGAGGTAGGCCTTGAGGGAGGCGGGCAGCGGCAGCGTGTGGATGTCCCCCAGCCGCTCCTTCCCCAGGGCCAGGCGCACGGCGCGGCGGCAGAGATCCATGAGCGGCACGGGCTCGGCTGCGGAAGACGAGGAGAGACAGAGTGTTAGTGCAGCTCTGGATGGGTTTACAGCGAACACTAACAACAGGGTAGCATCACTAACGGCAGCTTTAAGGCACAGTCGATCATTCAATACTTTTCATCTTAAGTGAATTATTAATAGCCAACACAGAACCAACCCATTCTGGGCCTGCCACCTTCCTAAGCTCTCAGCAAGCACTCATTTAACTCATTGAATCCTCACAATGGTGTGTGATGACTGCAGAATTGCAGCAGATGAGGAAACTGAGGGGCAGAGTGTCCACGTAAGGCCCAGGGGCGCACTGCCGGGAGGAGATGAAGCCAGGACTCCCACCCGGGCCGTCCCTGCTTTTCCGCGCCGGGTGCCCAGCATGCACCCTGCATCGGACCCCCTGCCGGCTCTCAGGTGGGGGCTCCCCCTGTGTCAGCCCACCCGCTCTCGGGTACTGTCCTCACCTTCATTTTACACTGAGGCACAAAGGGGACCCAGCATGCCAGGCACTTGGACTTGAAAGAAGCTTCTAACTGCAGCCTGCAAGGGCACCAGTGTCCTGTGCCCCTGGGGCTCTGTGCCGGCCTCTCAGATTAACTTTCCACCTCAGAAAGAATCCGGAAGGCGTTCCCCTCCTCTGTCGCCCTTCCTCCCACAGCTGACTTTTCCCTGACCTCTTCCCTAAAACCTGGCGCAGGTGAGCGCACCTGGAGCTGCTCGGGGCCGCCCACAGTGTTCTGGACACAGAGCTGACACGCACGGGTCTGTGTCCTCACCCACGGTCTCCCCTGACTCCGAGTCTCCTTTGTGAGCAATGCAAAAATCAGACCAAAAAAAAAAAAAAGGAAAAACCCCAGCGTTTCCCTAGAGAGCCCATTCCACCAACAAAAAGTGGATTAAAGTTCTTTAATATCAACGCTGTGTCTCAGAATATTAAAAGTAACATTTAATATTGTTACAGACCGGATCCTACGGCTGGGGTGTCGGGGACGTGGGGAGTGGCTGAGTGTGGGTTTCTTTGGGGTGATGGACGTGTTCTGGAGTTGATTGTGAATAACTGGAGGCCGCTGAGCCATGCATTTTACATGGGTGGATGTGTGGTGTGTAAATTACATCTCAACAAATCTTGAGATGTGATTTAAAATACGCTAACTTGAGATTTTTTTTTTTAAATCTTAGAATTGATCGTGTATTTGCTGAATTCTAGGCTTTAAAAGAAGACAACTGCTTTTTGTCTCTCGCGGGTCATCTGGGGAAGGAGCTGAAGCAGTAAATGTTTTCATGGAGAGCTTTGAACCGGGGCTGCTGCCGGAGGCAGAAGGATGGATGAAATGACCTTGCGCCCTCCGAGGTCGAGGGTCCCAGACTCTAGAGGAGTAGAGCCGGGTTTCTCCCCCTGCCTGTTTGCAGAGCCTTGGGCCTTCCTCATCATAAGTCACCCTTTCCCGGGTGACCCCAGATCTGGCTCCTCGATTCCGCTCTTCACAGAAGATGCCTCCTCTCCCTGGGTCTCAGTTTCCCCATCTGTTAAGATGTGTAATTAGTCTCCAAAGTCCCATCCAGCTGAGACCCTGGAGGCCAGAAACAGCAGCTCTTGGTCTGGACCTGCTGTTGAGGAGCGGCCCCTCCTCTGGACCATGTGGGGGAAATCTGGAGGTGCTTCCTCTCCTCCACTCAGGGGCTCCCTTCCATCTCCCAGGATGCAGCTCAGGCCCCACTGGGAGGCAGAGGGGCTTTCCCCGGTGGCTGAAGGCACTTGAAAAAGCATCAGGGCCACCGAACATGCCCGAGAACGCTGCCAGGCTGTGGAGAGGGCTGAGCGGTAGTTCCCATCACGCCCTCTGGGCTTGAGGAGTTTCCGGTCAACTCGCGCATAGCCTTACGGAGAAGCACCTCCAAACGGCAGAGGCGCCCCAGCCGGCGTCCCGCCCCTCCCTCAGCTGGTTTGCATCGCAGCACCAGTGACAGCTGTGGCTTGTGGAGCACCTATCGTGTGCCTGCCGGGGACTGTGGTCCCCAACCTGCAGATGGGGAAACAGGCTCCAGGATGGGAGAGTCAGGGTCCAAGGCCTGAGAGCCAAGGGCTAGAAGATGGATAGACACCAGTCCACAAAATTCTCGCGTGTGGCTGTTTCCATGCCAACATGAAGAGGAAGCTCCCAGCAGCTCTTTGCAGTCTACCCAAAGGGGCAAGGACCTCTGAAAGCAGCTGTGTGAGGGGGAGCTTCCACGGCCTGACCACTTTTGGACCACCCTGAATAGCCAGTTCGGGGGGGGGTTGTGCAACTGGAAGGGACATGTCCTTCAGACATGCCAGATCTTCCAAGATAGGCTACAGGGGTGGCAGCTGACAGCTACACTGACGTTACAAGCCGAAAATATGACCAATCACCCAAGCATCCCCAGTGTGGGTCTATTCTCGGGGGTCTCGAGGACAAAGAGATCACCGCCCCGCCACCCCGCCAACCTTGTAGGAGCCAAACAATGATGTGCAGGCCATGGTCTGATTGCTTTTCAAAGGCCGGGCAGGCCGAGAATGCTCTGACCACAGAAGCAGATGTGGGCACCGTGCCACGGTACATGCCTGTCCCATGGGTTTGGGTTGGTTGCTAACAAGACCCAAGAAGTACCCCCTCCCCCCTCAATACTTCTGACTGGGGGCCGCGGCCTCTGTAACCAGCCCCATCCTCAAAGGTGGGTGCCCACTGCTCACTGAGATTCCACTGAAGGTTTCCAGAGGGCAGAGCCGATCTGATGATTCCCGGCCACTCTGCCATCTCCTGAAGCCCAGGGAGCTGGCTCATTCCCACAGTTCAAGTGAGTGAGGGGGGGTGCCCAGTGCGTAGCGCACAAATCGGGAAGTGAATCGGGGCTACTTCTGGGAGCAGAGGGTTGAGGAACTGGCTGGTCCATGCGCCGACTTCCGCGTGTCTAGCAGAAATGGTCACCTGGTGGCCCCAGTACTCAGCCCGTGGCTCTCGAAGTCCCCTGAGACCACAACACAGCTCCAGAGCCCGACGCCGTGTCTAGTTCCTGGCTACATGACTGAGCTTTGGGTGGGTGGGTGGGGACAAAGACCAATGGCTCACGTCGGGAAGTGCCCCGAATTCAGCGATGTCCCCACCCTCACCTTCTCCACTCCGGTCACTGGCCTTGTGCTGACTCCTGCAAGCAGCAGCGGTGCAGATGCTCCCGGAGACGGATTCTAGGACGTTGCTATGGGACCGCCATCCCGGGATATGTGTGCGTTTCCCTTTACATTAAGCGGTTTTTTCAAGAAATCAGTGAAACAAAACACTGACCCTTGCTTTTGCCAACTAGGGAAGAATGCCTGACACCCAGCTGGGTAATGTGGGCACCCTTGGGCTCTGGCCTTCAACTGAGAGCCCACTGTCCCTGTACGACCAGCCTTTTGGGGGGTATGGGGTCTAGAACGACCCCTTCCCTCAAAACAGCCTTTTTCCCCAGAAAGAAGCCCCTGAAGGGTGAGGTGGCAGTCTCCCCAGACAGGATCCTCCCTAGACCCAGCTGGACCAGGGGTGCAGGGAGGGGCCACCATCGAGTGAGGCACCCCAGGAGGACCCCAGGAGGAGGTCACCAAGTCGAAAGGCTCCTGAGGAAACGAGCTGAGCCTAGACTGAGCCTGCAGCCACGGCAGACCACACCAGCAGTATCTGGGAGCCCGGAAGGGAGAACTTGAGAATGTCTAACTCAGCGAAAACGCTTCCAACGTGGGGACGCCTGCTCCCCGCGGGGGTGGACAGGAGGACTCACGGGTCAGGGACTCTCCCTTGGGTGACAGTGGTCTGCTGCTTGCAAATAGGCCTTTTCCCTCTGCATCTCCAGGGAGGGTGGCAGGCAGTCCTGGGGCCCCAGCTGGGCTCTGTCTCCCCACCCCAGGGCCACCCCCTGCCTTTCTCCCCAGAAAAGAGCAGAATGAAAGAGCAACCCATCTGGTGGCGGTCTCAGCCCCCAAGGAGGAGTCAGAACAAGTGGCCTGTGGTCAGAGCTGCCTGGGGGGTGGGGGAGGGTCCCCAGCATCAGGCAGCACCTCTGTTGGGGAGCGTCCGTCTGGTGTGCTGGGGGAACCACATGACCACTGCAATCCCAGGCAGGGTGCACTCAGGGGCAACTTTGGCTGACCTGCTCTGCTGACAGCTGCTCCCTCCTGAGGGGAGGACCTGGTGGCCGGGGTTGGGTGGGGTGGGGAAGGAGGGTGCAGATGAGTTCCTGGGTGTCCCAGGGAGCAGTAATGGAGCAGAACTACCTCCAAGGCTTTGAGAGCGAAGCCTACCCCAGGCCTGACACCAAGAAAACCTGGCCAGAGCTTCCACCTGCCGTGCCCTGCTCCCTGGGTGGACCCCAGACCCACTCTAGCTGTGACATTCCTCCTTCCTCACCTGCCTTGGAAGGCAAAGCAAACCCTTCTGGGCAGAGGACTTAGGCACCCTTTGACCTCACCTGAGGGGATCCCACCATCCCAGTGCTGAGCTGTCTCATCTCCCCCCAAGGCAGTGGCATGACAAGGGCGGTCTTGTGGGAATGGGCTCTATCTGCTGTCTCCACACCTGTAGAGGGTGGGCTCGTGTCTGTCCCCCACCCAAATTCAGGATCATCTGGAACCTCCGAATGTGACCCCATTAGAAATAGGTTCTTGGCAGGTGTCATTGGGTAAGATGAGGTCATACTGGAGTAGGGTGGCCCTGCACCCAGTGGCTGGTGTCCTTAGAAGAGGCGGAGAGACACAGAGGGGAAGGGCGCATGACTGAGGAGGCGGAGCTGAGCAACGCGCCTGCAAGCCAAGGACCGCTGGCAACCAGCAGAAGCCAGGAGGAGGCAGGAGGGAGTCTCCTGGGAGCCCTCAGAAGGACCTGGCCCTGCCAACACCCTGACCTCAGACTTCTGGCCTCCAGAACTGGGAGAGAATGCACTGCTGCTCTTTTCAGGCGCCCAGCGGGTGGCCATTTGTTCCCACAGCCCCTGAAACGAACACTCCGCCCTTCCTGCGCCTCTCAAAACCACCACTCAGTCAGGCGTTTGACCCCACCCACGTGACTTCCATCGAGGTTTCCAGCGACCACCTCATCACCGGAGTTCATGGACAGTTCTTGGCCGTCAACACGCTCCACCTGGCATCACCTTGTCCTCTTGAAGTCCTTCTTTACTTGGCGTCCAGGACACCAATCTCCCCTCCAGCCCCACGGCCACTCTGCGCCCCCCTCCTCATCCATCTGACCTCAAAGCACTGACGCACCCAGGGCGCGGCCCGAGCCCTCTCCCGTCACCCCTAGGTGATCTCATCCAGCGGTCACACCTCTAAACACCATCCAGCCACAGACGCCTCCCCACTGACACTATCCCAGACCCTGTCTCCAGACTTGCCAGACTTGCAGAGCCATCTGGACACGTCGAGTGAGAACTAGCCCCCATCACCTCTCCCTGGGCAGCTGCCATAGCTCCTCCCTGGCCTCCCAGGGGCCAGTCTTCCCCTAACGTCCATCTCTAAACAGCAGCCTGATCCTTCTAGGATATGAGGTGCCCTGTCAGAAGAGAACCGACATGTCAGGAAGAGGCCGAGGCTGGCAGTTTGGACACACGGCCCCCCGTCCTGCTCCCCACACATGCAGTGGGCTGAGGACGCTGCCGCACCTCATGGGTTTTCCCATCTGGATCCTCCGAAGTTAACGTCATGCAGAGTGGGGAAGACGAGAAGCCACATCTGGTGTTACGATTCCGGTGCCAGGGAGGGGAGTCCTCAGCACTGACCACAAAAGCCGGAGGTGGGTTCAGGCCATGGGCACTCCCAGCAGCCCCCACGGGCCAGCTCATAATGGAGCAGTTCTCAACAGCCCCCTCTCAGCGCGCACACCCCCTCAAACCTGACGGCCTGGAGACGGCAAGACCAGAGTAAGCATCTGTGCTCCTGACACCGGAGGGGCCTCCCCACCATCTGGCCTGCAGTGGGTGTTAGATCTTGGGGTACCGGGCGAAACCTGCCGCTCAACGACAGTCAGTGCACTGGTGGGCGAGGCTTCCTAGCCCGCCCCCTTTGCAAGGTGAGGTCTGCAGGTGCTGGGAGGGACCCATGAGGGAGGGTCAAGCACGAGGGTGGATGGCTCTGGAGTTCCAGGACCACCTGCCACCATGGGCTCCCAGCCAGGTGGCCACAAAGCCCTCCGCCTCCCAAACGAGGACAGTACCGTCACGAGAGTTATTTTTACACATGGCCTAACAAAGGCCACTCCTTTCTCCAAAGGGACAGGAGGGAAGTGCTGCTGGCTCAGCCTGTTTCTGACCCACGTTCTCCTCTCTAAAGGCCTCCTGACGCCATGACCGAACAAGCCCCTCTCAGGGAACTGTGCCTCAAAGGAGCCTACGTAGAAGCCTCCAGCACCGGGAGAGAAAGGCCCTAAGCCTGTCCAATGAGAGCGAGAGGGCACTGGCTTACAGTTACGTGGGAAGACCGAGAACCGCCAAGGCTGCAACCCCCGCTCCATGATACGCTGGCTACCGTGCTGGAATTTGGTCAACTGCAGATCAAACCTAAAGACTCGTCAACCAGAAACACCTGATCTTGGTTAAAAGGCCGAGAAGCAATAGGTCAGACAGAAACAAACCACATCTATCAAAGACCATCCATCCATTTATTTATTGCTTTATTCACCGTCCGTCCATCTATCCATCCACCCACCCATCTGTCTTTCGTCTATTCATTTATTCATATGCCCACCCACCCATCTATCCATTTATCTACTCATTCATCTATCAACCCATCCATCCACCCATCCGTCTTTCATGCATTCATTCATTCATATACCCACCCATCTACCCACCCACTAACCCATCTACTCATCCGTCCACCCACCAAGCCTTCCACCCATCTCTCTATCCAGCCACCCATGAGGTGCTGCCAGGTTATCTGGCAGACTCCAGCTAGAATTTTGCATTTAACCAGAGGCAGGCAAGGGTCACCCCTGAGGATCTGAATATGCTGGGATGTCTACCCAAAGACATTTTAATTCCAATGACTGCACAAACTTCTGGCCAGGCCCCCCCGGGACCCCAGGGACATAGGCAGCCTGGGGACAGTGTAGAAGACACTTACGGTCGAGTCCGTTCAAGTAGCGCATGCGGATCTCACAGTGGCCCCAGACGGCACTCACAACAGGATACAGTTTTTTGCCCTTGAGTCCCCGAAAAGCCACTCCCATGTACTGTCCGTCCACAATGAAGCTCAGGGTGCCGTCGTCCATGTCTAGGGCCACAAGGAAAGAGTCGGGGACAATGAACGTCTCGTCCGGCTCCAGAAAGGCCGGGTATGTTTTGCTCGGTTGGTTTTTCCCGTCATGGTAGAGCCGGTTGCGCCCCAAGTCCCAGCCCCAGGACTCGTGGTTGTTCCCCACGAGGGTCGTGTACCCGACAGAGTGCAGGGGGGCGTCGGCTGTCGCCACCCCCACCACGGCATGCGTGCCCCGCTGCCTCATGGCCCACGTGATCTGCCACACGTGCAGCCCCCGCGTGTACCCGACTTTGCCCCTGATGGCGTCCGTGCTCTGGGCCACCGGATGCCGGTGAAAGATCAGCTTGTCATCCTCCTTCACGAAGACGTTGAGCGAACGGTCATTGTTGTTCCACGAGTGGAGCAGCTGGACATCGTAGGACACCGGGGGCATGTCCAGCAGCAGGTCCAGGCGGGTGGGCTTGCAGTAGTCCAGGCCCTGGAGAGCCTGCTTCAGGGGCCGGTACGTGGGGTCCCTCATGTCCACAGTCTTGATCCCTCCGGTGACCTTCTGACCCATGTTGGCCTGCTTCACCTAGTCACCGACTCCCAAGGCACACTCATCAATTGCAGGGCCTCTTCTCCTGAAGGCTTCTAGATGCCTCTGCAAGGCGCAGAGAGGTCAGTACGGCCTAATGGACGGAAAGAAAAACAGGAGGCGGGGTGAGCAGGGTGCAGCGGGGACACAGGAGGGAGTTAACTAGGAACGCAAGGCCCATACAAACAGGCTGATCGCTGCCCCGTCCCAGCAGTCCGGGCCCTCAGCACACCCGACACAGGGCAGGCCGGAGCCCTGGCACATTCGGAAGCCCTGCTCTGTCCCTGCAGCTCTGTCGTCATAAGGGAGAGTCCGTGCGGAGGGCGGGAGGCGTGGGGGCCGGCGTTGTGCTCCACTGTGTCGGGTGCACCATGTACCTAATCACGGCTTCTCAAGGCAGAAGGCCAAGCTGGCACAGGTCCTGGCGTCAGCCCATGCAGTGGGCATCTCCCCTGGTCCTAGCAAGGGGGAGCCTACTTCCCGTGCCTGCTGCTTCGGGAGGAGGTGAAGCCCTGGGGGGCAGCAGCAGCTCTTTGAGATGCCACCTCCCCGTTCCTCCTCTTTTCCAGCACGGCCGCCTCCCACCGGTCCCTCGGCTCTCACCAGGGAGGGGAGCCCTGGAGTGGACAGCAAGCTCAACTCAAAGGCGCTGAGTGGGCTCGGCTGGAAGGCTCCAGGGGCTGCTGGCTCAGCGGGCTCCGAGGCTGCAGTGACCTCCCCAGAAGGTCCCAGTGACACTCTTCTGTGTGAAGGTCAGGGGAGAAGTCCTTCCAACACATTAATTTAAAACACTTGTAGAGAAATGGGTGGGAATGGAGACAGACCGTAACAGGGAGGAAGAGAGGTGGGAAGAGGGAAGAGACAATGGGGTGCGGCGTGAGAAAGGGCGAGAGGGAGGGAGCTCTCAGGCCAGTAAGCCTGGGCCTGGTCGCCCCCGTCACTCCTGCTTGGGCTGGAGCATGCTTTGTCTGTGCAGCGCTAGGGAGCAAACGTTTCAGGTTTTGTGGACCGGACAGTCTCCATGCAACTACCCAACTCTGCCCTGTAGCATGAAAGCAGCCACAGGTAGTGCGTAAGTAAGTGGGCATGGCTGAGTTCCAATAAAACTTTATTTACAAGAACAGGCGGTGCGCCATCGGCCAACTCCTGAGCTAGGCGAAGGGTCTCCCCGGCCCCCCGCACATGACCTCTGCTGCAATGGCGGCAGTAGGAAAGCATAAGACGCGTACGAGAAGGAATCTCGAAGCAGCAAAGTCAGTCCAACCTTAGAACAAGTGACGAGGAAAGACAGCGTAACCTCACAGGGGCGGGCCCTCTGCCTGTCCAGGTCAGCTCCACCAGCAATTCCCGTTCTGAGATTCCGCCGCCTTCAAGGCCGGTTGCCAAGCAAGTCCACGTAACCAGTCCTTGTGCTAAGCTCCTACTCTCCCGGACCTCCGTGTTAGGAACCATCTGGTAGGGAGGGCCCCTTCCCTCCCCTGGACCACACAACCTTGAGCGGAGGGAGTCTCTGGGAGGAAGAGGCAGGAGGGCAGATACAGCATCACGGGGTGCCTCCGCACAAGGGCTCCCCAGGGCCTAGCCAGGAGCAGTGTGGGGTCTGCCACTTCTGGGTCATCCTGCCATCTGAGCCACCACCTAGGCGGTCAATCACTGTGGCAACCCTAGGGCCACTCTTGACTCACCTGTCACCTGCCGGTCTCCACCCTGTGTCCAAGCCACGGTTAGAGCCACCACTTCCTTCTCACTGCCTTCCTGCTGTCCACACCCAGCCGCATCCCCGCAAGGCCCCTGCAGCCATCCAGCCGCCTTCCTCTTTCCATGTCTTTTTTTTTTTTAATTTTTTTTTAAGGATTTTATTTATTTATTTTCAGAGAGAGGAGAAGGGAGGGAGAAAGAGAGGGAGAAACATCAATGTATGGTTGCTCCTCACATGGCCCTCACCGGGGACCTGGCCCGCAACCCAGGCATGTGCCCCGACTAGGAATCGAACCGGGACCGTCTGGTTCCCAGCCCACGCTCAATCCACTGAGCTACACCAGCCGGGCCCATGTCTTTTTAAATGCGATCTGTCCTTCTGCATGTCCCCCGGGAGCTCCCATTGTCCCCTTCTTGGGGACTGCTGTCTGGCAGGATGCCTCCTCCCCCAGGCTCCTCCCCTGGGGCTTCCAATCCTGGGGGAAACAGAGGCTGGGGACACTGCCCGGGACTCCCTGTAGCTTTCCCGAGCTTCGCTTTGCTCCTCTGTGAGACGGACGTCCCATGCTTGGCCCAGGCTCGACGGAGACAGTGCTCCAAAGAGGTTCGGGCACAACTGGCAAGGTCACTTTTTTTTTTCTCTCTAAAGTGTGCTCCATACACTGAACAAAGATCACTGTTATCCTTCTTCTCGGTCACTGCACCTGGTTCTACAGATGGATGCTGTCTTTGGGCCAAGACCCAAGCGCTCTGAATGTTGTGCTAGAACAGATCAAGTTTAAGGTCACTTCTAAGCCAGGTATTGGCTGAACCCCCAAAACCATCTTCCCTCTCGTTTCTCAGGCTCCTCCAGGGGGACCCTCTGTGCCCTTGGGTGGAATTATTGGAGGCACAAGGAAGGAAGCCCAGAACCGGATGCTGATGCCCAGGTGGTGAGGAGTCAAAGGCATCCCCCAGCGCACTCCGAGGGGGTGTGGCGAGACCTGGGCCGGGCCTTTAATGGCCCGAAGGGGGAGGGGATGGGCACAGCCACGTCTCCTGGGCACAGGGGGGTGGAGACACCTATTGGATACACCCCCTGTTTTCATACACAAGCCATGGAGAAGTGGGATGCTGGCTGAGCGCTATCAGTGAGAGGGGACGAGCCATGTGGGATCCACAGGGTTAAAAAAGGTCAAGGGACACGAGATGATGTGGGGCGTATGTCTGAGATACACAGACAGACCCCCAAACTGGGACATGCTTCTCAGCTTGCAGGTGCCATCCGGGTATAAAACATCCAGCAATCACCCGCCACCTGCTCTTCCGGGGTCCACGAAACCTTCTAGTCCTGCCCAGGGACAGGTGGACAAAGGCGCACACCGAACCATGAACTCCAGCAGACTTGGAGAGACGGAGGCAGCCCTTCAGATGCACGGAAGTAACGTAAAATGTAACATGATGTTGTTACATGTTAGAAAGCAACTCGGAGCACAGTGGACAGAGTACAATCCCGTTTCTGTAAGAACGGGGCTTACGACACTTCTCTCCATGAGCCTTTTTCTCTTCATAGGCTCAGGCTGAGGGCTGGAAGCATAAACCCCGAACTCCTCACAACGGCTAATCCTGCAAGGCGGGGTGGGGGAAAGACAGTTCACTGCGAATACTTTTTGAACAGAAACTTTAAAAAAGTGCCTACGTTACGTGCGTTGTAAGGATAACGATTTTTAAGTACACAAAAAAGAATACAAGGCTGAAAAATACCAATTTCACATATTACATTCACAAGTAGTCCCCAAAGCAATTCCTAAAGGCTGCCCACGCGTGTTCCCTTCTTTTAGTCGAGCACACGGTACATGTTTAATTTACCCACCGAGATACACACTGAATCCAGAGTTGATGAGGACGTTTAAACTTAAAGATCGGAATTCCCAGCTAGGGCTCTGAGTCCATCCGAAGGAGAGACATTCTTTCTACAATGATTTCTCCCAGGACGCCCAATGACACCGTTTTCTAAATGACCAATTTTAATGTGCCCAATAGAAATGGGGAAGCCGTCTGCCTCTGCCAGCCCCACACAAGAAAAGGGCGCGCTGGGAATCCGAAACCCAGCTGCGCCCATCGGTCTGCGCTCCACTCTGCGAGGCCGGGAGTGGGAAGGGGACTCGGGGGTGGGGGTGGCAGTGACTGGAGAGGGGCAAGAACTTCCACCCTGGGCTCAGATAGGGCAGCACACCCAGCACCTGCCTGAAACTCCATGCTGTCCCTTCGATGAAAGCCCCAGCTCTGCAGTTCGCCTTCCGAAAAAGTATCTCTTCAGATCAATTCACTGTGGAGCCCCACCCCTACTAAAGCCGAGCAGCACTCTGTGTGGGTACTGGCGACCAGGCAGCCAAGGTGACGGGTGACAAATGGATGGAGTAGGGGTGGGGGTAGGGGACACACACAGAGGAGGCAGACACACAATCGCCTCCTTTGGGGTTCCGTTCCCCCTCAGGGCAACTGACCCCAGAACAGTAAAACCATTGTTTTGACTCAAGATGGGGAAAGAATGAAATTCAGGATGTGGAACAAGGTGACCTATTTATAAAGCTGCCTTTCACCTGAAGATCAAACAGGCTCCCTCCCTCCGCCGCCCCGCCTCACTCACGGGTGGTGGCAGCCCAGGATTTTGCAAGAGAAGCTGCCCCGGGTGATCTGTGATTACAGCAGCACGGACCTCTGCAGCCCTGTGCCGCTGGCTCTGCCTGCTGCTTAGGGTTCCGGCCTCCCGGGAGCCACGGCTCGTCGGTGTGGGAGCACGCAGGGCGTGTTCTGTGCCAGCTGGGCCATGGGGTGAGTGCCCTGCGCTTACCATCCATCCCCTGCTCCAGCCCACCTGCTCGCTGAGCTGTGTTCTTGCTCAAGGAGGGACACAAAAGTGTCTGCCCCTAGAATCAACAAAAAGTATAGGACCCTTCCGGAAAGCTCTGACGAGTGATTCTGGAGAGAAAAATCCCACACGGCCGGTCCAGAGCTCTAGCCTCTGACCTCAAAAGACCAAGAACGCACCTGCCGTAAACACCTACGACAGGACCCAGATTACTCATACCGCGCTTTCAGAAAGGGCGCGAATCGGTTGAGCCGCGGCCCTGGGAAACCAGCCTGACATTCATACAGAGACTGAAAATTAAAACAAAGAGTCACGGCTGCGGCCCGGCCAGGCTTGTGATGGCCACGACCTGTGCCTCCGGCAGACGAGCAGCCCTGTCCTCGGAGGCCTACAGTGGCACACAATGACACACAGTGACCTTCCAGAGGGCTTACCCGGGCAGTGGCAGACACACCTGCAAGTGGCAGGGGGAACGAAGTCCAGGTTGCAGGCCCCAGACATCACCCAGCCTGGGGCTGGGCATCCATCTCGCTGAGCCTGCATGATCCACCCCACAGAAAGGGGGCAGGAAGGCAGAGCAGGGGGCAGTGCCGTGGCTACCTCCACGGGAACCCAAGCGGAAAGGCTCAGGGACAATGGTCCCTCCTCACCCCTTCCTGGCTGGGGACAGAAGCCCTCCATCCCCGAGGTGGACTGGGCAGTCTCAGCAAGCTCGCTCCAGGTGCCTATTACAGGAAGCTCCCGCCCCCTCCTGCCTCTCTCGGAAAGGATGCAATCTCGAATGCCAAGGGCAGGAGAGCGCTCAGCCAGAGAAGGCCCAGGCAGGCACAGATTAAAGCCTCACAGGGCGGCCCAGGGAGCCCAGCCCCATCTTGGACGGGCATCTTGGGAGGGAAGGGACCTACAGGCATCCTTGCACCTGGCGAGGAAGAGGGTGGGGAGGCAGGAAGTCCCCTGTGAGGCCACAGCTCCAGCAAAGCTGCCTGTGGGTGCACAACTTCAGAGCCCCCAAATTAGAGAACCCCCCAGGTCCACAGCAGAGGCAGAAATCCCATGAACTTTCTACAGGGGGAAGAGGCTGTAGGGATGTTCTGTGATCAGGTTCGCAGAAGCGGTTTTCAAAGTGAGGTCCCCGGGACCAGCTGATCAGCAACACCTGCTAGGGCTGCAATTGCTCCGGCCCCACCCCGACCTGTGCCTCAGAGACTCTGGCGGGGCCCAGCCGTCTGCATCCCCATGAGCCCTCCAGGGGCTTGGGGCGCGGCTGGTTGAAAGGAGGAAAGGGCTCCAGCTCAACATGTGGAATCTCAAATCCATGTTACATGAGAATGTCAGGCTTGGACTGATAACCACAGTTTTTACAACTTCTTGTTCTATCTCGATCTGAAATATTTCAAATGTTATACATGCGCCTACCAAAGCTCGATCCAGAAATGGACAAAGTGTAAACTGAAGCGCCTGCACTTCCACTCTGGTGCGTGCACACTGGCAGATACGAGGCAGCCTGCTCACGGCAAAGCATCCACCACACAAGACGCTCCCCGGTCTGCTTTCCCCACGCGGTGCTACGTCAGCGCCTCGGTCAACATCACACACAACATTCCATTCGCAGAGTTCCCGTAACTTTCCCTTACAGATGGGCACCCAGGTTGTTTGACTGTAACGACGCAGAGTGAAGAATTTCTCCATAACAAGCCGGCCCTAAGCAGTTTCTTTTCCTGTAGTTCACGGCCACCTCACCTCTCATACCCCTGAAAATCTCGGACCTCAGCAATGCCCGCCCCACTGTCCATTTTTAATAGAAGAAGTCGAATGTCCAGGCGACCCACCGCCAGGCTTCCTGGTCTTCGAACTGACCGTGGCGGGCTGACGGCGCTCAGGAGCTTCTGCGCAGCTAGTTGGACCGCAGGTTTGTCCACTGGGCCTGGAATGGCCTGCAGCCAAGGAACTTGGAAAGGGTTCTAAGAGGACTTGGGCAGCGTGTCTCCTAGTGCAACCTGATCACCACTCCCTGTGGGGTTTTTCAGAACTGGACGGGACGCCAAGGGCGAGGTAAGCCCCGGGCCTCGGAGGCCAGTCGGCATGGAGAGGACTCGGACTCTGGAAGCCACCTGGCCTGCAGGAGCTCCCGCTCCTGGGCTGCCCTCCCCCTCCGATCCAGCCAACCGGGATCGGCCTGCACACCTCGCCTGCCAGCTCGGCAAGGGGTGGCCTCGGCGAGTCCAAAGGTGGCAAATAAATGATCCCGAACTTCTAAGCAAGTAGAAGGGTCTGGGTGCCAGGTGTGGCACCAGCTGGTCCCATGGGGGGGGGGCATGGTCAGGACACAGGAAGAGGCCTCCCCAGCTGTCACCTCTGTGGACTATGACACAGCCCCTAAAGGTGCTGGCTGGAAGGACGCCTGTACCGGGGACGAATAGGTTGGCTACGTCAAACGAAATGAAGTACGCACCTGTATCTGCCCCCAGGGTAAAATCCAGAAAAAGTTCATGCAGGCACACGCAGGGAAAGAGATGGAAAGGAACCAGAAAAATGAAAATGTCTATGCTTAGCGTGATGAGTTTATGGGTTTCCCTTTCTTTCAAGTCTCCTTGCCACCATTTTACTATTATTGCAAAAAACACAAATGGATGAACTCGAATGTCCACCAATGCATGCGTGAATGGATAAACAAACTGTAGGATTCATGTAGGGTAGAATACAATTCAGCCATAACGAGGAATGACGTACTGATACAGGCTACGGTGTAGGCGAATCTCAGAAACTCGATGCTGAGTGAAAAAGGCCAGACAGAAAGGGGCACATGTTGTAGTATTTCTATGAAATAACCAGAATAGGTAAATCCGTAGAGATAGGAAGCAGATGAGTGGTTGCCAGGAATCAAGGGTGGGGGCGGCTACAAAACGGTGAGTGCGTGCCGATGGAGTCAGGGCCTCTTTGGGGGGAACGAAAACGTTCTGGAAGTCGGCAGAGGTGGTGGTCGCACCACGTCGCGAACGTACTCAATGCCACTGAATTGCACTCTTTAAAAAGGTTAATGCCGCCTCACGTGAACTTCACCCCAACCAATAAACAAAATCATAAATAAGTGGAAAATGTCCACCTTGGCAAGCCCCACCTGGCAGGAGGTGCGGTGGGAAGGGGCCGCAGCGCAGAGAGAGGCACCGAGGTCGCCAGGACCGGGCAGGCCGGTCACCAGGGTTACACACAGGGACCGGCTAACGAGGTGCATATGTGGGGAGAAAGCCTTCCAGAGCTGCGTCGCTGCAACCCAGCTCCCCGCCCCCTTCCCCTTCCTCCAGAAGAAAAGCGCAGAGCTGCGGTTTGGCAGCCCCGCAGCCTAGAGACGGCACCTGCAGATCGCGTTTCTCTGGAGGAATCCGGAATGCGTGCCTGCATCTCTGCGCCTGCACCCAAAATGTGGTCTAGGAGGGGCTGGCCAACATGCGCCAGGGCCGTGGCCGGAGCATGAGGACATGGAAGAACCGCTGTCACGGCGCGTCATGAGTGCGCACACTTCCCACTCCGGGAACGAGGCGGGACGGGAAGAGAGACGGGCGAGGATTCCCAGGCCCTGCCTGTCCACAGAGCAGGTCAACACCCCGCGGCCACCCCCCAGTGCAAAGGCCCTACCTGGTGCTGTCAGGAAGCCATTGCAGCCCTCAGCTCCCGCTGGTCCCTCTGCCCCTGGCGCCGGGGCCTGTCTGTGACCGGTGACGCCACGGCATGGGGCTTCGACCAGGCTAATGCGCGTTTTGCCTGCACCTGTTGCCGCACGGAGACCTGTCTAACGGGGCTGAGTTGCTGCGTTCTCACCGAGATTGTTCCTGACAGACCCGGAGCAACCCGTGCTTCTCACACCAGCTGCCACCAACTCCCCGAGGCCCCTTCGGGCAGGCTCTCGCACGGAACACAGAAAGTTGTCCGTGCTGAAGGCCTGTGTGTCTGCAACAGCCACCAAACCAATCTCAGTCACCTACTCACCCATCCCACAAGCGCCTGCTAAGCCCCAGTGGGCTAGCACGGGCTTCCCAAGACCCCTTCTTTGTTCCTTAGTCCCTGAATATCTCAACAAAGCAACAGCTCCAAACCGTGGGCTCCATGCATCCTGCCTGCACTAGCAGAAGGCACCTTCTCCGGTGGAAACCGGTAGGAACTGACAAAATCGACAAGGCGGTCACCTGCAGAAGTGATCCCACCTGAAAGGTGGTCTGATGAGTGCTTAAGAAACACCTGGGTCCGAATGAGGTGCGTTAGGGATAGAGATCAGTCCTCAGATATTTGCTAGACCCTGTCACCTACCCCGGGTAGAATGTGTTGCCTTCCTGGGGCTTGCGGGCTAGTGGGACACAGATCACCACCATTTGAACAATTAACGCAAGTGTCCAGAGCAGAGGTTGTTATCGGTTGCGTTCACTGTGGTGGCCCCAGAGCCTAGAACAGTACCTGGAACAGAGTACGTGCTCAAGAAACAAGCACTGAATGAACGAATAGCTAATATAGGGTCAGGTAGTTAAATGTCCAAACAAAATGAGGCCAAGTAGTGAGGGCGAAGCAAGTGATGGGGGTGGGGGGCAAGGGAAGGCTTCTCTGATTCCGTGATATATGAACAGAGACCCGGATGAAGGGAGGGAGAAAAGCACGGGACTGTTCGAGGAGAGGAGCGTCCTGGGCAGAAAGAACAGGATGTGCAAATGCCCTGAGGTGGGCGCATGGAGGCCAAGCAGCTGGCGCAGAGGACAGAGAGGCTGGGGGGTGGGGATGCAGGATGAGAGCTGCACAGGGCAGGCACACCAGGTGTGGGGGGCCAGAAAGGGTTGGATTTTGTCTTCAGTGGGATGAGAAACCAGCTGAGGGCTTTGAGCAGGTGGAGACACAGTCTGACTCCTGTGCCAACGAATCCCTCTAGGTTGCTGTGTCGAGAAGAGGCGTGACCAGCTAGGGAGTCCGTGCTGGGGTGCACCTAGGGTTGGGGGGGTGGAAAGCCAGGATGCAGAAAGATGGGAGCCTAATCCAGGGGCCGAGGACCCCGGCTCTCATTAGGTCCACCCCTGTGGTGACAACAGAGATATCAGGCTACGAAGCTGGAGGCAAAAGTCATGAGGGCCACTCGCTGGCCCCCCCCGACTCTGGATTGGCACCTCCTATTTGCTGCTTTAAGAGGCAAACACAAATCTTTAGCACACCCGACTGTCCTACCCCTTACTGAGTGCAAACTAAGTCCCCCAGGCTTGGGGGGGACATCCATCTCTGGTGAGTCTGGCAGATGTCTCCCAATGATATCAATGCTGGGTGCACTGGGAGAAAATCCAGTTCCTGAACCTGCAAAATGGGGGTGAGCTATAGTGACCCCAAGGGCCCAGCCCACCCCTTGGGATCCTCATTAGAGTGGCCCGCTGCCTCTACCCAAGACTTCCTGGAACTGGAACAGGGTTGATCAAGGGCGACTCGTTCAGGGCCTGCCCAGCTGGGGAAGACACGTGCGGTCTGGAGTCGGGCCTCCTGGGCTTAAACTGCACAAGCTGAGGGACCTTGGGCAAGCTTTCTAACTTCTCTGAGCCTCAGGGTGCTCGTCCTTAGACACGGGGGAGATGATGGCTTTCCCTCGCTGGTTGGCTTTGGGGGTTAATTGAGAAGCCCATGGAAAGCTCAGCACTTCATAGAGAGCCAGGTGGTGTGTGCTGGTGACGTGCTGCCATTCGGTGGTGTGGGGGGAGGGGAGGCGGAGGGAGGGGTGGGTTCCTCTTGAAGGACACCCAGACGCCCGCTCCCCAGCCCACGCAGAGATCTTTGCAAAGAACAGGTGTGTCCCTGGCGCTCCTCATCTCAAGCTCGTTAATGGTGACAGAGACACCCCCACGGGAAGCCCTCCCAACAGTGGTTTTGCCCCCCGCGTGTCCCCCCGCCCTCATGCCTGCTCCAGGAAGGAGTGGCAGCTGCCGTTGGTGGTGGGTCTGTGGGTCCCAGGATGGGGGAGGGGGACAGCCATGGCTCTGTGCTCTCAGAGGCGAGATCACTGGGAAGTTTCTCAGGAAAGCAACTTTGATCTGGGGTGGTTCTGTCCCCACTTGTCACTTCGAAGAACACAAAAGGAAGAAAAGGTAGGTGGGAAATAAGGAAACTGGACCCGTCTCCGTTTAATGGGCTAGTCCAAGATGGTGACCAGGGCCGAGGGGAGAGGAAGCAAGAACGAGGGTGCCTCCTTGCCCAGGACCGGCCATTCGAGCCAGAGCAGGACCCCCCACCCAGTCCTAGGACACACAGGGCCTACCAGCGCACACTTCCTGCGCCCACCTCGGCAGGGCTGCGCCGGGACACCAGGCAGGCCGCACCGCAAAGGTGCTTCCTCTGCAAGCTGGACTTTCCCGTAAAACAAAACCATGCTGGCTTCACTGGCGAAATGGGGAGCAGAGGCCGTGACCCACACTCCTCCACGTCAAGGAAGGCCTACTCCATCCCAGCTGGGGGCAGCTAAGACCACAGGCCCAGGTGTGGGGGCCCCTCCCAGCCCCCTGTGCCATGGCCGGCCTCGGGCAGCGGGTTTCCACGGCTGGAGGAAGACCACAGGCCCTCTCTGCCGAGCACACTGAGTATTTCTAACGCTGTCCCAAGTTTCCGTTCCCATATCAAAAGCGCCTCTTTTCTGCTGAGGCAGCAAGACCTGCCAACAAAACAAGCCGCTGGGACCCACGTCTTCGTAACACTATGCCTTCCCTTGAAACGCGCTCCAATGAATCACTGAGGTTTAATAGTTTCGGCAGCTGGGCTGATGGAAGGAATCCGTGTGAAAGTCGGACAGCGGAGGTCGGGCGGTCCCTGCGCGCCCTGTCCCAGCCCCCCACCCAGATACCCCACCTCTCTTGATGGACAGCACCCCCTCTCCAGGCCCCCAAACGGAAAACCAGACACGACTGAGATCCTGCACACGGAGCAGTCCGATCGCTTCCCTGAGAAGCAGTCACTTTAGGGGCGAGACAGCCAGTCGCCCCGCCTGCCCTGCACCTGGTCACCCAGGGCGGCGCCCGGACCCAGCTCAGGCGTGGGAGATGCAGAGGCTCAGGCCCCTCCCCCGCCGACGGCCTCAGAACGGCAGTGCAGCCAGATGCCCAGGTGCCGTGAGTGCCCAGGTGGGTGGGGGCTGTGGTGTGGGTCCTTGCCAAGGTACAGGCCTGGAGGAACACACACCAGAAAGAAAGACACGGAGGAGTGTCCATCCCTCTCCAGGAAACATAACTGACTCACAACAAACCAAACCTGGAAGCCGACAAATCGAACACAAGTGATAGGCAGAGCCTGTCGGGTCCCCATCCTTCTGCCAGACTTATAAGTGGGGGACGCTGTGGATTCCCTGCTTTCTAGAAGGCCTTTGGTGCTTGGGGTCGGGAAGACCAAAGTTATGGCAAACACCACGTCCAGGCCCCTCCTGGGCCCAGAGTTAGGCAGCGGCTCCCCTCTGCCCCCCTCCACTCTGCTCCCCTGGTATTCCCAACCTGCCACCTAGCCAAGCCCGCCTCACCATTCCCAGGAGCCTCGAGCTTTCTCGTGGCCACACCTGTCATTTCACTTCAACGGCCCCACCCCACAGGTCCCCCATCCGTCTAGGACCTGTCCTGGTCCTCTCAGCCACAAGCGCCTTCCCTAGTCCACGACAGAGGCTCCTTCCCAGCTCAGCTCCTCCTCCCCGCAAACCTCCCCTGAATTACTTCAGGACCCCGGGTCTCGCCAGAATCTAGAACGAAGGTCACTCAGGGCTGCAGGTCGCATCCTGGCGGAGGTCCATAGCCCTGCCTGAAACCCACCCCACATGGCCCGCCAGCCAGGGGCCTCACAGTCTCCCAGACACCTACCGGGGATCCGGAGTTCTGGAATGTTTCGGGCCAGTGCCTGGAGAAAGTGCCAGGAGAGAAGCCCTAAGTCCTCAGACCCGGGTGGGGGCGGGGGGGACCGAGAGGAGGAAGGCAGCACCTGGCGCCCTCTCTGCTGGCCCGCCGGGCCCTGCCGGGTCCCCTGACCTCCCTCGCTGCGGCCGGATCAGCCCTGGCCTGCAGAGCTCCTCCGTCACCAAGGGGAAGCGGCCCTTGGTTACCACCGGCCCGGACAACACAGAAGGCAAAACAAACGCTGGAGCGGCTCCTGCTCCTCGCTGCTGGGAACCGCGACAAGGTAATCGGCCAGTTCTCCAAAGCCCTCCAGAAGGCAGGCTGCAGGCCCACGGGAGGCCTTTGGTAACCGTCCCTTCCTCCTGCTGCTGCAGCCCCGGGACCCAGGGACCCTCCCTCTGCCCCACTCAGGGATGCCGAGAGGAGCAGGGCTGGAAGTCACAGAGGAGGCCGGGCCCACGCAGAAGCAGGGCAGGACACTGCACCCATTTGAGCGGCCACTAAGTCACGTTTTCAAAAGGACGGTGGGCCCCAGCAGGTGGACAGGTGGACAGGGGCTGTCCCCGAGGGCCCGGCCCGTCTGCAGGGTGGACTCAGGGGCGCGCTTCTTCGAGCCCCCTTTCCACCAACAGCCAGCTTGCTTGTCCCCAAGCCACTCATCACGGAATGAACAGAAAACCCTCCAGCACACGTAAGATGCTCTGCTCACCAGGGTCCAGCTGGCGCTGGCGGGTGACTCCAGGACTGCTCCCAGGCCACGGCCATCCCCCGGGGCACAGCCTGGCCACTGACCTCCACTGCCTTCTGGTAGAGACCCCAGTGCTCCCAGGGAACAGGGTGTGCCCCACGCAGGAAAAGCCCACGGCCCGGGCCCTGGCTGGGCCCCTAAGAGCAGAAAACAGAGGGGGTCCTGAGTGGAATGGGACAGAGGGAGAGTCCAGTGACACCGCCCCAGGCTCCCCCAGGTGGCAGTGGGGCACGTGCCCCTCCCCCTCATCGGCCTTTTTTGGGGACAGACTGCTGACCTTGGCTGGGGAATGTGGCAGCAGGTGCAAACTCCCAACGAACAGGAGGAGCCACCAGAACACCTGTCTCACCCTCTTGAGTTACCCCCACCGCACCCCACAAGGCACGCAGGTGAGCTCTCCCCAGTCCGGACGAAGTCAGGCCGGCCTCAGGCTGGCAGAGTCCACCCTGGCTTCGAGGGCCTCCCAGGGGACAAACAAATACACACAAAGAAAGAGACAGAGAGAGAGAAAATCCCACAGAGACGACAGAGACACAGAGAGACAGAGACGGAGAGACACAGGGAGAGGGAAATGGACAGAGACAGAGACACACAGTGGGACAGAAAGACAGAGACAGAGAGACAGCGTGAAGCTGGCAAGGAAGCAGAGGAACAGGAGGCAGCAGGGTGGAGGCCCCGCAGCCTCAGCAAGTGTCAGCTGGGGCCCCTGGTGGCCGGAGCGTCCCCATCGGGAGGGCCCATGCTCATGGCTGGGGCTGGGGTGCAGGGTAGGAAGTGGGGTGCCCCTCCGCCTGCCCCTAGCCTCGCCCTGCTCTCCCACCCTCCAAAGAGGGTTTCCTGTCCCCACACGGGGAGGTCCGAAGTTAAAACAAGCCAACAGCCTCACTGGGCAGGCAGGCCAGCCGTCGGCTCCAGGGCTGGCGGTGCCAGGGACCCGCTGGAGGAGGAGCAGCTGTGGCAGCTCCATTGGGTGGGGCGGGCACCTGAAGGGGCTCCTTCTTTAAAGAACAAATCAGGTCCTTTAGGGGCAAAGGCCTGGCTCACCTGAAAATCAGGGGCCAACCTCCCAGTCCCCCTGCTTGTCTCAAGAGGGACACGGGGGCCACTCCTGCACCCCATCTTGCTGCGCCTCACACAGCTGTCCCTTGGGGGTGGGGGATGGGGGCTGAGCCGTGGGAATTATAACCAGAGTTGGTCTCAGACCCCAACTCTGATGTGCAGGGAATGAAATGGAGTATTTGTATGACTGCCAGACAGAAACTGCCAGAAAGGGCCCCCTGCCCCTCAAATCCGACTCAATGTAGATGTTTCTTCCAGACTTTCAGGTGTGGACCTTGATCTTGGAGGAGGAGTGGAAGGGCCAAGAATCCCTAGACCACACTACGACCCTGTTTAGAGCTCCCCTTCCCCTTCCTCCCTTTGAAGACTGCCCCCTGGGGCCGCTCACCCGGCAAGAGCCCAGCTGGGAAGAAGCTGCTCAGAGGTGTTTTCTGTTTAAAAAAAAAAAAGTCTCCCAACACAGCCTTGCCCGTGTTTAACCACCAGGGACCTACCTGTTTGGCAAATGTGACAGCTGGCCCTGCCTGGCAGAGCCTGGGTGGGTGGGAGATAGGGGAGGGGCGCAGGCCGGGCAGGGTGTGGGCGGAGGACGCGCCCCTCGAGGATTCTTACCAGGGGGTGAGATCTCAGTAGCAGAGATGCGCCAAGGGAGGAGGCAGACAGGCGAGACACCTGGCCCTCAGCGCTGGGGAGGGGTATTTGGGTAGCAGAGGGTGGTCAATAATTGGGGGGGGGGGGCAGGGAACAGCGTCTGCAGCCAGATGGCAAAGGCCTTTAAGGGCTATGACAGGGAGTCAGGACTCAGGCACTTGAGCCCCCCCCCACACCCCGCCCCCAGGTTTCCCCGCAGAGCCAGAAGCACTCTGAATGGAGAGCTAATGTCCCCTCTTTCCACAGAGCAGCTACACTTGCATGGCTTAATGGCAAGTGGCAGAGGGGCCAGGGGCAATGGCTCTACAAATGCACAGTGACAGACGCCCTGGCAGAGGGGTGGCCTCCTGGCACTGTGCCCCAAATGCTTCCTTGGATGCTCCCTCCCTCCCTCTGTTCTTTCATTTTGGGGAGGGAGGTTAAGAACCGGGAGGAAAGAATTAGAAAATTTCTTTTAGATCAAGAGAAAATGGGAAGTGTATTAACAACACAAGAAACGCCACTGTGAACCGACGGCCCAAGAGCACAGTTCATTTTTCTGGCAGAAGCAAGAATAATAGTTAAGTCCCCATTCTGCAGACACGCTGAGAGAATCCCAGGCAATCGTGAATATACACGAAGCGGCAAACAGGTCCCAGCACACAGTAGGCCCTCAAACAGCACTGGATGCTTACGAGGCCCTCACGACGCTGGGGCACTTCAGACACTTTGCCCTCGACACACTTAATGTGTCACACTTAAGGTGCTGGCTGTCACCATCGCTGTGACGAGCATGCTCCGGGCCACGTCTCAGCACCGAAGATCGCCTTCCAGCCACCGACCTCGGAACCAGAGGGCCACCACTTCCTTTCAAAGCACAGAGAAACCTTAAAGATCACCTAACAAAATTGCCTGGTTTGTAAAATGGTGCAGCTGCTGGGGTAGGCAGCGTGGCAAACCCTCCAAAAATTAAAGGCAGAAGTATTCTGTGTTCACGCCGTTCCACTTCCGGGTACACTGACCCCCAAAGAGCTGGAAGCAGCGTCTTGAACAGACAGGTGCTCACGGAGGCATGACTCGTGATCGCCAGAAGGTGGGAGCACCCCGAGAGCCCACGGACAGATGCGCGGGCAAGCAGCGCGCAGTCGGTCCATACAGCGGGCGCATTCGGTCTCAGACCAGGACCATCCAACAGGGACTGCAACACGGATGGACCTTGAGGACACATGCGAAGTGCAATGTGCCCGTCACGAGGACAACCACTGCGGGGTCCACTCATGGAGGCCACTGCGGGGGTCACAGTGACAGAGACGGAAAGCAGATGGTGGGGGCCCAGGAGCAGGAATGGCGAGTTAGCGCTTCGGGGGACAGAGAAACATCCTGGAGACGGAGGCATGTACGGTTGTACAACCACGTGACTGCTTATGCCACCAAAGTACAGCCTTAAAAATGGTCAAAATGGTAAATTTTATGTTAGGCATATCTTACCACAATTAAAAGAGGCTTAGTTTCATATGAAAAGAGAAAAACCTGCAGCATAGAAAAATTCCGTGATGAAAGGGGGTCCCTCTATCCTGAGGCCACTGGAATGATGCTCGGGGACCCGGCCAGCCGTCCCTGGACGGGACCCGCTGGCATCTTCGAGCCGGCTGGCGGCCAGGCTCGCCCACACACGGAGCGGTTCTCCCAGGAGCTGCGCTGGGGCGGCAAGCCAGCCCACGCAGAGGCCGAAGTCACCCTTCACTTGGCTCGTGGGCTCCCGAGACCTCTCGGCCTTCACAGACCTGACAAGGAGACCGGCAGGAAATAGAAGCGGACTTGAAAAAAGAAGGTACGTCTGTGAAAGGCCAAGCCTAAAATGGCTAAGAAGCTGGGACAGGTTGCTGTCCAGGAAATGACTCATGTCTCCACGGGTCCCTTGGGGCTGCACTGGGAACAGACACTGCACAGGGGAGCCCGAGCTCTCAAGAGGAAAGCCACGTCTGGCGGATTCCCCAGCGGCCCGTGAACCGGACGGGCCTGTTTTGGACACCTGGGGAGGCCGGTGCCTAGCACGGCCCATGAGGGCAGCTCAATCACGCTAGCTGGTGAAGAGCTGAGAAACCAGGGCGCGGTGCCACAGAGCCCGGGTGCCAAGACCGCCCCGTGTACCCAACACCCTCTCCTGCAGCCGCCCACACTTCCTGGGGCCCCCGGCAGCCTGCACGCACTCAGGCCGCAGAACCCAGCGGGCTGACTCCACGTCCCCACCACTTTAGGGAAAGTACTCTGCTGAGGTCCCAGCCTCCTGATCGATACGCTGAACGGCAGAGAAAAGCATCTTCTTGACTTCCTGACTGCGTTTGAAACTCCTGGCCACATCGCTGACCTTGAAACTCGGTCTCCGGAGTGCTAGACTCCCTGTTCTGCAGGCTCCCCCGCCCCAGCTCCTTCGCCAGTTCTCCCTCCTGCCCCTAAACACAGATGTTCTTGAGGGGCCCGCCCTCCACGGGTTCTCGGCTCTCATGGCTCTGGAGAGCATTTCCTCTGGACCTCGACACATCCACCATCAGTATTGCTCTTCTTCTTCTCCAACTGCAGCTTACATTCGGCATTACCCTGCCTTGGTGTCAGAGGCACGGCCCGTGGTTGGACAACCACGTACTTTGCCAAGTGGCCCGACGGCAGCACTCTTATTTTTTCTAAGATTTTATTTATTTAATTTCAGAGAGAGGGAAACATCGATGTGCAACAGAAACATTGCTCGGTTACCTCTTGCACAACCCCACCTGGGGACCTGGCCCACAACTCGGGCATGTGCCCTGACTGGGAATCGAACCAGCAATCTGTCAGTTCGCAGGCCAGCGCTCAATCCATTGAGCCACTGCAGCCAGGACCAGCATTCCTCTTGTGCACGCCGAGCGCTCCCCCACAGGTGCGAACACGGCCCCCTCCCAGCCTCTACACCTTTGCGATGTCCAGTTGGTCACCCAGACTCAACCCCCTCATCTCCCTGGATTCCTCCTCTCCTTGGCTTCCCACATTATCAGCAAAAGGTACAAATTCCCACATAATTGCCCACATCTGTCCCCATCCTCACTGTTCAGTCTTCATCACTTGCAAGGCCAGCGCGGCAAGTCTCCACGTTTTCAAGCGGCCCAGAGCATCTCTCGGACCTCAACCAATCTTCCTAAAATGCTCTCACTGGGACACACTTTTTCGTTTTGAAAATCTGCAATTCTAAAAGGCACAAAGGAGACTCATGTTTTCAACACCTAAAATGAACAGCTGTCAACAGTTTGTTACATGTGCCGCTGGTCCTTTTATTGCACAATCATCCAATGGCCAGAGGACTCGAACGGGCAGTTCAGAAGAAAAGTCAGCAAATGAAAAGATGCCCAGCCTCCCCAGGAGACAAACACAAAGTTCGGTAACAATAAGCTATCACTCGCACCCCTGCATCCCTACATAGTTAATACAGAGATGGCGCCTGCTGCGGGCAGGGAGGGGAGGTGCCCACGAGGCTCCAAATTGATGTAGGTCTGGGGAACCACACTGGCAATGGACCCAGCAATTCCACTCCTAGGGCTTGGGCCCACAGGCCTGGAAGCACCTGACTGAGGACAGGGTGTTTGTTGGAGAGTCGCTGCCATGTCCGGCCCCTCCCAATTAAGCGCATTGCCATCGGCGGAAGCTCATCAGGTGGACGGCTCGGATAGGTCTCACTGCACCACAAACTCTTCTTACGCGGCAGGTAAAAAAGCAAAGCAGAACCACAGGGGAGCCTGGGCCATCTCCACGTGCATTCACTGAGAAGAGCAGGGAAGAACAGGAAGGGGGAGCCCATTTTCACAAAACAATGGTGTCTTCCAAGACGCACAAATCTATACGCCTAGACAGACAGGAAGGTACGGAACTATTAGGATGTCTCACTCTTCAATAAAAGATTGATGTTCAAAAGAAACCTAGACAATAATAGGTGTTGGCAAGGACGCAAGGAAACTGAAACCCGTGTGCACTATTGGTGGGAATGTAAAATGGGGCAGTGACTGCTGTCCTCAGAAAACTAAAAATAGAACTACCATATGACCCAGCAATTCCACTTCTGGTATATTTCCAGAAGATTGGAAGCAGGGTCTCAGACAGATACTTGTTCACAACGGCCAAGAGCCAGAAGCAGCCCACGTGCTCGGGGATGGGTGAGTGGGTAAAACAACACATGGCCCGTCCGTCCGACAGAATGTGATTCAGCTTTAAAAAGGAAGGACAGCCCGACACACGCCACAGTGTGGAGGAACCTTGGGGACACTATGCTAGGTGCAATCAGCCAGTCTCCAAAAGACCCGTCCTGCAGGGTCCCACTTGTGTGAGGCACCAAGACTAATCAAATCTGCAGAGACAGAAAGCAGAGCAGGGGCTGCAGAGGGGAGGGAAACGGAGACTTATGGTTGAATGGGGACAGTTTCAGTTTTACAAGATGAAAAGAGTTCGGGAGACGGGCGGCGACGGCGGCCACACAACACTGTGTCTGTGCTCAGCACCACTGAACGGTTCCCTCAGAGACGGCTGCGGTGGCGCGGTAGCCTAGATGTCTGTGTCCCCACCAAGCGCCCTACACCGAGGTCCTAGCCCCCAGCATGCCGGCGTGAGGAGGCCGGAGCTCTCTCTGCAGGGGACAGACAGTGAGGTGGCTGTGCACGAACCAGACAGGTCAGCCGGCACCTTGACCTTGGGTTGTCCAGCCTCCGGAACGGTGAGAAATAAACGTCTGCTGTTCAAGCCACCTTGTCTACGGTATTCTGTCATAGCAGTTCCAGATGATTGAGGCAAATGGTCGATTTTGTTACGTGTATTACCACCATTTTTTTTTTAAGATTTTATTCATTTATTTTCAGAGAGAGGAGAAGGGAGGGAGAAAGAGCAATGTATGGTTGCCTCTCACATGGCCCTCACTGGGGACCTGGCCTGCAACCAAGGCATGTGCCCTGACTGGGAATCGAACCTGGATCCTCTGGTTCCCAGCCCGCGCTCAATCCACTGAGCTACACCAGCCGGGGCTGTATTACCACCATTTTTTTAAAAAAGAACAGAAAGACATGTTTCAAGTTAACGCCATGTTGGGACGGGAGGGAGAGGGACAGAAGGGGGAGAACGCAGGTCGGGCGGTTGGCAGACACGAAGCAGTGCCCCAGACATGCACGCGTGAGGCCACGAACGCGGGTGAACCATCGGCAGGGCAAAGGCGGCAGCATCAGGATGTCGGTGTGGGCACCTGAGGGTCTCAGGTGATCTATCCTTATCGATACTCACGCACGTGCCTCACGCAGCTTCCCCCCAGCGAGTGTGGGGCAGCATCGGGACCAACGAAGCTATTTTCCTTGTGGAAAAAATTACCGACAGAAAGCAACCAAGCCCCGATTTTTCCCACGCAGGACGGACAACGGTAAACATTGCTGATTCAGACCGAGTGTGTCTCCTGGGAGCATCTGGTGGGGGAAGCCCCCGTAACCTGCACGCATTCTGCTTTCAACGTGCGTGACTTCCCTCGGGACGCTCTGGCTGTGGCGCCCTCAGTGGCTTCCCCTGCCTGTCAGGTGAGTCCAAACTTCTGAGATGGGCACCCAAGGCTGTGCCGAGGCCGGCGTCGGCCCACGTTGCCCCAGAAAGGCTTTCTCGAACCCTTCGCCTGCTCCGACAGCTATTCCTCCCCCCAGTTCAGCTCCCACGCGTGCTCACGCTTGTTCACCTCGTCTACACACCTAGAAGCCGTTGCCCCAGAACCACGTGGACCCTCCGGAACCCCCATGAGACCAGCATCACAGCAAACCACAGCCGACTGGCTGACTCAGCAGCCACAGCCTCTGCTCCCATGACCTCATGTCGCACTGGGACACCAAACCTCAGTGCCTGCCTGCTGCCCTCAGACCCCGCGGTTCCTAACGGCCTTCGGTGAGAACGGACGTCCTGGGTCCCCACCACGGCGGGGGGGTGGGGGGCGTGCAGACCATCAGCTTCCTCTTCGTCTGCACATGTGTGCGGCCACCGGCTCCTGGCCGCGGAACCGGCTGCCCGTCGCCCAGGGGAACGCTCCTCCTTCGGCTCTGGGGTGAGCCCCGGGAAAGACTCCCAAAGCTTCCTAGAGCCCAGGTCGGGAGGATGAAATGTCCTAGAGGGGCACTACCCACAGAGGGACCCCACATCCCTGCCACAGCCCACGGCCATCCGTCCAAGGCTGAGATTTGGGACGTTTCCTGGACTCCAGCCCTGACTGCTGGCCGACTGTCAGGCTCAACTCCTGAAACACTCCCCACCCTCACTGCCCTCTGCACCTGTCTCATCCGCCACCTCACACCGCCTTTCTAGAACATTCTATCACTTCCCCCTGCAAGGTCCCCTCTGCCCTGGCGTGAGGTCCTCTGACTGGGACACATGCACCCTCTATCCATTTGGGGTCTTGCCTTCACCTCTCTCTCTACTGTGCTCCCCACTGACCCCCTCATCAAGGGCACCTGGCCTTAATGCAGAACTGAACTGCCGCTGCCCCTGTTTGGTTTTACACCTTCGGGTCTCTTCCAGCGACCTGCTTGGGATGCTTTCCCCACTGCCCCCTACTGCCCCCCACCCCCGGGGGATGCTGCTAACCCTGTCAGAGTTCAGAGAACTCTTTCTGCCGTTTACCAGAGAATCCCAGCAAATGTGGGCCCCACACCTGCTGTCTGAGGATAGTCCAACGGTTCTCAATGGGGTGATTTCGCCCCCAGGGGACACCTGGCCAGGTCTGGAGACATTCTGGGGGGTCATAAGTGAGGCTGGGGGTGCTAGTGGCGCCTGGAGGCCCAGGGTGCCACTAAACATCCTGCAGCACAAGGACAGCCCCCGGGGGCTGGGGGTACAAGAACTTATCTGGCCACAATGTCAGCTGCGCCTCCGTCGAGAAACCCCGAGACAGAGTAAGATTCTAAGGACGCAGCGCACCCCTGGGACAACATGGGCTACGTGTGGCCAGGAGCACCGTCCAGGGCACCCGTGTCTGTGGTTCCGCATCAGGACAGACTGGGCAGGGGTACCTCATCGCCAGGGATCTGCCCGGCCAGGCAGGAAGCACTCAGTGACTGTCCCAACACAGTTACCTGGCCCGGGCAGGACGCTCGGCCTCCCTGGGCACTCAGTTTCCACGTCCAGGAAACGAAGGGCCGAAGGAGCTCGGCCCTTCCCCAAAGTGGTCTGGACAGGTCCATAAGCACCAGAAAGCCCCCGACTTTGGGGAAATGTGTCCCTTCCCAGGGAATCACAGTGCCCATCAGCATCTTCAAGGTTCTGAGAAGTCCTGCAGGAAGGCGCTTGGCAAGTTTTGTTTGCACTGGTGGTTCCCACCCTGGGAGAGAAGGGGCCATTCTTCTCACAGCACACTGCCCCACAACATCCCAGGGGACACGGGTTTGGGGGGCCCCTGATTCTTTCGCGGCTCTGCTGCTTCTCGATTCTATGCTGGGCCAGGCCCCTGCTTCTTCCCACAGCCCCGCTGACCTGGTTCTTAAGGAGGGAGAGTTGAGTGTGCTACACTGTGATGTGAGGGGCTGTGTACCTGCTCCAGCCGTGCAAACACTCCTCGTGGTCTGCACCGTGTCCCCAAGACCCCCAGGAGTAGGTCGGACTGGCATACGCATTCATGAGCCCGGGGTCAGAGGTTTGCTTTTTGGTGGGCAATCTTGGCTGGTTCTGAGCCCTGTGGGGCATATCCTCTGAATCTAGACCAGGGGTTGGCAATCAATGACCCAAGCACCAATCTGGCCCCCTGCCTGTTTTTGTCAATAAAGTTTTATTGGCACTCAGCCCCGCCCTGTGGTTCATTTAGCGTCTCTGGCGTGCTCACTCACAGGCTCCACCAGCAGTCACGCCGCTGCCGCAGCTCTCACATGGGCCGGGACGCCTAAACATTTACTCTCCGGCCCTTTGAGTTGGCTGACCTTTGGTCCACACCTTAGAAAGTTCTGTCGCCCCCTGAAGAAACAGGGCCAAACCTCTCTCCCAAACTCCTCCCAGAACCTGTTCACCAGACTGGGCACTGGGTGACACGTCGGGCTCAAAGCACAGGGGTGTCAGGATCCTGCTGTCTGTCCACCCACGCCCAAGCCCTCCTTCCTCCACGCCTGCACCCTGTCCACCCCAGACTTCCCTGGACCTCCGTGCTGCCTGCTCCCTTCACAGACCACGGCCTCGTTTACGGCAGCTACCAGCCTTTTTTCATGACGCACCCAATTAGCAAACTTTCGAACAGGTACCCCCAGAAGTCCTATATTGTGCAGCAGACCCCCATCTTGGAAACTGTGCCAGACATGGGCGCCATGCCCGTCTCTTCTCCAATGACCGGCAGAGGAGCTAGGAAGGGCCAGGAACCCTCCTGGTGCCCTGTCCTGAGCAAGGCCCCAGAAAACTCCGGGGCCGGGGGAGGCTGGGGGCTTGGGACCCAGAAGCAGGAAGGGAAGGATTAGGGACCCCCCCAGAGAAGGCGCCGGTTGCTCTCCCAGCAGCAGATATCAGGGCCACGCAGGGGGATTTCTGTGTTTTGACTCAGAGCAATAGTCTTTCAAATTAAACCGACTCAGGCTACAGGGCTGTCATGAGGAAAGCCCCTTGGAAACAGTGGGCGGGGAAACGGCTTCTGCCAGGAGAGGGGGGAGGAAAGAGGGCTGAGGATGGGCTGGCGGGGGTGGGGGAGGGGCAAGGTGCCCCTGGCCAGTGGATGCTGTCCAGGGGTTCTCAGGCCACCCACCCCACACACACACACTGGGCCCTCCAGCCCTCCCCCCAGTCCTCCCCGGCAGCCCAGTTGCCCAGGAGAACACTGGGCCACCGGCCATCAGTGCCCCTGGGGAATCAAGGTGCCGTCTCGCCTTCCCAGCCATTCAGTGGCCTGTGGCTGCACTGTTCCAGGGGTGGTTTGGGGCAGCTGCTCGGGCACCACCCACTGACTTCCCGTGGGCCCATCAGGCAGCTCTGAGTGTTCCACAGGTGAAGTCTGGTGGCCCCCACAGCCTGGGGCAGAGGGACAGGCTCCCAAAAGTGACGTGAGCGGTGCTGGGACTAACCACGGGAGGTGCTTCATTGCCCAAGGCACCTCGTCCGCACCCATGGCCCAGCCGGCCCAGCCAGCCGAGGCAGGGAACAGTAACTTCAGCCCCACAGAGAGGACGAGAGCATCCCACCTGACCCTCCCGTGCCAGGGCCGGCCCAGCCACGCCCGCGGGGGCTGACGGTGACCTCACGGACCCCAGACTCCTTGCAGTGTCTTCCCTGCTCCCGGGAGGAGTCGGGACAGACAAGAGGACCCAAATACAGTTCCCCTCGAGTGTTTATGGAGAAAACAAATTCGACCGCGAGGAGCTTGGTGCCAGACCGGGAAGCAGGGCCACCCAAGTGAAAAGGCAGCCTCCCCGGGAGACGGCAGGCGGCAGACGGGCTGCTTTTAGAAACACACCCCGCTCGCCGCCACAAACCTTCGCCGGCGGCTAAAAGAAGGAAGTGAACGAAACAGGTCTCAGGATAAGACAAGAGAGAGGATGCCGGGGGCAAAGCTAATGACAGGCTTCAACTCCGCCACCCAAATTTGTCCAGACAGCCCTCTAAGGAGCGGGGCATGGCAGAGAGGGCGAGGGCCTCGCAGGAGGGAGCGGCAGGAGGTGCCGGGCTCTGTGCTGAGCCGTCCTGGGGTCCTGAGTGTCCCCACTCTCCCCACCGGCCTCCACCCAGAGCCCCCTCTCAAATGGTGGCTGCCTAAAACGGTCTGGTGGCCGTTCATGAAACACACAGGTGACCCGGGCAAGCTTACTGAGTGCCTACTACATGCCAATGTCATAGGGCCACCTCAGGGACAACTGAGACAGGACAGTAAGAAGCAAGGAATATTCCTTGGTGAGTGGAGTAGGGAAGCTGAGACAGAGGCCGCACACAATGGCTGAGCGGCCAGGAGCAGATGGTCGTGGGGGGCAGGGGGTCATTAGGGCGGAGGGCAAAACTCGGAAAACAAGGACCTCGCCCCCAGGGTGGCCTTTCCTCCCCAGAGATAACGTGCAGGCCTCAGTTGCAGTCCAGTCCCAGGCCCAGCAAAGCAGCAAAACTGGGTGGGAGATGCCAGGACCAGCTGCAATGACTGAAGACCCCCTACCTGGCACTGACCAATCAGTAGAGACCAGGACCCGGGAGGGCACACCTGGAGAACTGATGGATGTTCTACTAACCCTCCCCTAAGATTCCTGCCTGCAGGAGAGAGATAAAAAGCCTCAGGACAATCCCCTTTCCCCTCTTCTTCCCCCTCTTCTTCCTCACAGGCACTTGTCTCCTAAACTAAGGCAGTGGGCTGCTGGCAGCGTGTCCCAGGCTGACCCCCTGAACCTGCCCCCAAAGCCCCCTTTTCTCTGACTTCCCAGTGAGCGAAGGCAGCCCAGCCTCGGCTCTCCTGTGGCTTCTTCCATGCTGAGCCCTTCCCTGGGTCACTGTCCCCAGCTTTCAGAAACGTGTCCTCACAGCCACCTGGACTTGGGTAGCGAGACCTTCCTGCATGAAGTCAAGCACCCACACGCCGCAGCCGGCCCGAGGCAGCCCCGTGCAGGGCCGGGCCCCTGTCCAGGAACACAGTGATCGCATCTCGCACAGAAAAGCGTTTTATGGCCTGGTTCGGACTACCTTTCTGGCCTCATCCCCGCCACCCTCCCTGGCACAAAGCTAAAAGCAGGGGAAGGCAACGAACTGTCCCCAATGAGCGGGGGCCGGCATCCGGCCGCTCTGCCAGCACCTGGCTCCTCCTGTCCTGCTGATGTACCTCAGTTCTGATGTGCGGGTCTCCTCCTTCCCACTCCCGGCCCTGGCTGTGGCCCTATTCTGTTCTGGCTCTGGGGGCGGTGGGGACACACCTCAGTCCATGGTGCCCCCCTGTGACAGTGAGAATGCAGGCCAGTCAGAGCCCAGTCTGGGACGTCTGCTTCACTGGCCTCCAGAGAAGGCGGTCAAAACAAGGAAAGCAGATGCTCAAATAGAGGCCACTGCCAACACCAGGGTTTGAGCCTCTGGATCCAGCTGTGCCTGCAGCCCCTTTTTAGCCACATGCTGCTCAGCACACCAGTCGTGTGGGTTTCTGTCCCTGACAACTGGAAAAGTCCTCTCTGACTCTCCGCCAAGCTTTGAAAGACTCTGCTTTTTTGCTCCTGCTGTTTCTCCCACGTGGAACTCCTGGCTCCCTTCTCAGGAGCCTTCCCAGGGAGACTCTGACCCCGGGCTCGGGTTCCCTCCGGGCAGCCGTCCTGACCCTCCACAGTGTCATTTAGATGCCTCCACGCTGTGTCATCTCAACACCTTTGGGTGCTTCCCCAGGTCTGCGGGGCCCCTCGTTCCTTGAAAACTCAGTCCTCGCGTGTGGCCAGAGCTCACTCCTACATACCCCAAACTGTCCCTAGTGTGTTTGGCCGGCCAGCGTCCGGAGAGCAGGGGACAGTCGGCCCCTTCCCTCTACCCGCACTGGCTGCTTCTTCCTGGAAAACCCCGAGTCACTAGTGGGAGCAGAGGTGGCTCGTCAGCGGCTAGGAGCTGAGCTCTGGGGTCCCGTAGCCCCCCACTGCCTGCCTGACACAGACCTGCCCAAGAGGTCCCTCCCATCACAGCCCCACCCTGCCACCCCGCCCACTCAGTTTTCCAAGAAACAATGTGTCTGGTCTCGATCAGACAATGCTGGCCCTGAGACATACACGGCAGACTTGTCCCAAACATGACCGTCTGGCCGGGTGTCAGCTCTATCTAAGAGGTCAAGGGTCACAGGAGTTATCATCACTATGAGCTGTGGCTCTGAGGCGGTCAGGCCCGTTCCCAGGGAGAGCCTGGGCGCCTCCTCACCCCCCTCAACGGGAGCCACACAAGGTTCCCTTTATGGGAACGAGGTGGCCGGGCACAGGCAGTTTCAGCCTCAGGGAAACGCAGGTTTGGGTTTTCTCCGCGGGCACAACTGGGCCTTTGTTTTGACTTTGCCCCATCCCCACCGTCTGGGCTGGGCTCCTGTCGAGCATACGGCATCCAGGGCCCAAGCCCCTCCAGCCAACCCCTCTGAGGCAGGACACAGAGATACCACACCGGACAGCAAGAGACATGTACCCCACACTGAACATAACCCGTGTTTCCCACCAAAGCCTCACAGAGGACCTACTACACACTGAGCAGTGGAATCGAAGTGGAACCTGATGTACAGGTGGGTGACGATGTGACAGCAGCTACTCAGGGTACAATTCACCGATGCAACGAGTCACTGGGAGTCCCACTGCACGCCTGCCTGCAGCGGAGAGAGCAAAGTGCTGTCCCCCTGCAGCCCGCTGCAGCCGCATCAGACGCGTCCACTTGTTGAGAGAAGCATCCACATGTGATCACGTGTCAGGAATTTGGTCCCTTACTTTGGCAGACAAAAAAGTTATAGCCTAAAAAAAAAAACTAAGAAAAAAGAAACGGAAAAAACAAAACAAAACAAAGCAGGAATTGGGACCAAATGGAGCAACCAGGATGCCCCGGGAAGAGGTCAGAGCTCGAGTCCAGGCGGCCGAGGGGAGACAGTGACAAGCCTGCATGTAACCCCCTCTTTGGAGTCTGTCTCCTGGTTCTTCTGGCAGGAGAAGTCCCCCTGATTTCCCACTGGCTCCCAGGGGAAGGGTCTGAGAGGGAGGGAAGAGGCCCACAGCTGTCTGGGAGCACCTTGGCAGAGACCAATCCCTTAGCTCCCCTGAAGCCTGGCTGCAGGGTGTCAGTGGCGGACGGGGCACCGTCTCGCTGTGGCCCAGGAGGCCTCAGGGATCTGCAAGGGCCGCTTCCCCAGATCCTGCCCAGCTTGGGCTCTCGGCGCCTGAGACACGGGGGCAGCCGGAAACCACCCCCTTAGAGGAAGACGGGTCTGGCGTTCTCCCTTCTCTGCTTCATGCACGTGTGGGTTCCATGAAGACTGAAGGTGAGGCCCGAATTAAGCCCTCCATTGCAGACAAGGCTCCGGGCCCAGGTGAGGGGCAATGCGGCCCATCACTGAATTCTGGGGAACCAGCGAGGTGGCAGCATGGACCTTTGGGGCCAGCCTCGGCGCCTGGGCTACACAGTGTCTTCTGAGATCCACTGTGATCTCTGCCAACAGGCCCTGAGCGGACAGGTCCCCAAAACCAGCCGGGGGAGAAACGGAAAACCCCAGCGATTCTGTGGAAGTAACATCTGGGGGGGCCAGAGAGGGGCCAAGTCCAGCTGCCAGCCCCACCTTGGCGCTGGGCCAGTCTGTCCCATGTAGACAGCCAAGGCCGCGGGCCCAGCCAGGGCGCTCCACGGAGGGGAAAAGGTCAGATGTTCAGACGGAGGGTCAGGAGCGTGGATTTCCCCATTCCAAGATGGCACGCGGAAGGCGGGGTGGCAGGCGGGACCAGACTCTGAAGGCCAGAGCCGGGGAGGGGCGGCCACCCCGCTGCCAGACACTGACTGCCCCTCCACCATCAGCATCAAAGAGTGACGGCCAGACACTGTCACCACGGGGAAGGTCACATGTCGGTCACTGCCGCCGGCACGGGAAGGGAGTGACCTCTTTCCAAGGCCCATTCAGGAACCTCCCAGCGATCCCAGACGTCTGACGCAGCCAGACAACAAAGGGAAGGGGAGCTGGGGGGGCCGAGGTGTCTGTGTCCCGCAGGGCGCTCCCCTCCATCATGGGCCCCTCCGCTGCACCTCAGCCCCCCGCGGACCATCAGGGTGGCCACAGCGGGACCAAGCACATGCCACCACTCACCACCTTGCCCTGGCTCTCCTCACCCTCCACAATGTTCTGCCAATTTTCAGTCTGGTGGATCCAGAGGCGTCCGGCCTCCCAGCCCAGGACCCCGTAAGCCCACGTCTCCCCGGCAAGTGTGCCGTTTCTCATACGGCTCTGAGCAGCCCTCAGCATGCGGGGGCCTCGCTCCGACCCCCTTCTCATTCGGCCCGCAAGCCAGGACTATTGAATCCTGCTTGACCACAGGTCAAGTCACAACACAAACAGAGGGGACTTGCCATCCAGACTGTAGAAAACCTGTGAGTGTGAAAGGCAGGCATGGGCTTTGGAGCGGACGACCCTGGGTTCCAATCCCAGCTCTGCCCCTTCCCTGAGTGTGACCTGAGATTCCTTGGTGGGGCCTCAGTTTCCCCACCTGCAAAGCTAGGACAATGACCACATCTGCCTCACAGGGGTGAGTCCACACGTGGTTTTAAGGGGAAACGATGGCGGTGCACACACATCCCGGTGCCTGGTTCGTGCTGAGTGTGCATTAGAGAGAAGCCACAGAGACGGGTCCGAGGCAGAGAAGAGGGAGCCCGGGCCCCAGGGACTCAGCCCCAGGGATCTGGATCCTTGATTAAGAGCCCATCCAGGCCCTTCTGGGATGGGAGCTTGTGGGGAGCAGGCTTTGAACACCCGCCCAGTGCTGTTCCCAGTGCGAGGGACCCGGGGCGGCCTCTGCCCATCTGTACAACAGACACATGGTAGCCGTTCTCCAACCCCCAGGGCAAGAGGCTGTAGTGAGTAAATAAATGCACGGCTGCAGCCCAGAGGGGGCCACACATGGCAGGCCCTTGGTGAACGGTGCCCATCGGCATTGATCTTACTGCTGCTGAAGGCCCCAGCCCCACTCTGCTCAAACGCTGCCCCCCAGGTGCCCGCAGAAGCCGACCGAGCCTCTCCCGCGAACTTGGCGATGCCCGGGCCAGTCTCATGCCCCCGTCCTGTCTCTCGTGACTCAGCTTGAGTCACGCCTTCACTTCCTGGAGTCAATGGCACATGACAGCGACAATCAGGACAAGTTACTAAAAAACGGTGACCCTTCCCGGCTGGTGTGGCTCAGTGGATTGAGCGCGGGCTGGGACCCAGAGGGTCCCGGTTCGATTCCCGGTCGGGGCCCATGCCTGGGTTGCAGGCTGGGTCCCCGGTAGGGGCCATGTGAGAGGCAACCATACATTGCTCTTTCTCCCTCCCTTCTCCTCTCTCTAAAAATAAATAAATAAATAAATAAATAAATAAATAAGTAAATAAAAAATGGTGACCCTTCCCCTCGACGGGTCTCAGATGTGACGAAATGCAGCCTCCACCAGCTGCCCAGGTCCGCCTCCCTCCCCGGTTCACCAGCTTCTCAAACGACCCTGTCGCTTGTTTTTGGCTGCATAGGGCGTGTTTGCTAAAGGTCTGCAAAGGCGGATGGCTGAAACACCTCTCTGTGTGTTCCAAGGCGATGACGGACAGGTCAGGGCAAGTTTAGATAAGGTGGCACAGGGTCTGCCCTCCCCCAAGAATGGGCCCTGTGGTTGGAGGTCACCAGGGCCGTGCAGGACATGTAGGATTTCACACACATGCTCCTTTGTAACGGGCCCCAGCTTCCCCCTACACGCACCGCTAGCCCAGAAATGCGACACAAAAGCATCGGCTGAGCCCAAGGAATGTAAATGCTTTTAAGGCCCCCGCCTGTGATGCTCTGCAGACTAAACTAAGGTTTAAGAGCTTTTGTCATCTTAGTGGGGGGGAGGAGGTACAGAGGGAAGCAGGACCGTCTCCAGCACCGCCGGACCTCCACTGCTGCCGTTTGCAGCCGCAGTCCAGGCTCTCGGCCTGGCGAGTGGCTCAGACCCTCAAGGGTTGGGAGACAGGATCAGAGCAGCGAGAAGCAAGATGTCTATCTTAAAGGGGGGCGGGAGGTCTTCTACTAGAGCCTGGGGGAGACCCCTCCTGGTCACACCAACTTTTCCCATAATCCCGTCCCACTGAAACAGGCCTCCAAAATGGCAGTGATGAAAATGAAAAGTCCCCCACCAGAAAACAAGAGACACAGAGCCCAGCCTCCAGATCGCCTTCGGAAGGGAGGTCCTGCTCGGCCTCCACGGGGGGGCAGCCCCCCGGGAGTGCAGTCAGACCCCAAAGCCGGGATAAAGTGGTGGCTGAAGAACGCCCGGCTGCTTCGGTCCCTCTGTGGGCCAGGCGCTGCCCTAGGCTCAGGGGCTGCCGAGGCGGTCGGAGCCCCTGCCTCATGGGGACAGGCAGTCAACAGACAACCATGGGCTACAAGCTGAGTGGGTCAAAGATGCTAACTTTTCCATTGTCATGAAGAGGCTGGCTAACTCATTCATTCATCTATTCCTTCATTCATCAACAAGTTCCCACCAAGCCCCCACGTGTCCCAGCCACTGTGCTACACGGGCACCAGGGCCCAACAGGGACCACCAAGGTTTCTGCCCTGGAGGGTGTTTCAGCGACCCCAGCACATGCTGCAGGTCTTCACAGAGCCCCTGGTCCTGTACAAACCCCCAGCAGGTACCGAACCTGGGGACGGGTCCCACACCTCCATCTCCCTCGGTGCTGCAGGTGCATCCATTTCTCCTGCTTGCCGAACAGAATGGGGGGGTTGCGTACTTCCCCCAAGTACCAAGGATAAAACACCAAGCAAACCCACTGCGTATAAATCACCCCAGCAATTACGTGCTCCAGAACACCACGGTGAACGGGCTCTCCAGGACCCCAACCAAACAGGGGGCAGGGACCCCCACATCTGCATACACCTGAGGCAGCTCCGAGGGAGGAAAGGCCAAAGGTTAAAGCCATCCGGCTGGGGTGGGGGGGGTACTGCAAGTGGAAGACAGACAGGGACACACCTCCCGCACTGAGGGTGGCTCTGCCCAGAGACGACAGTGGCCCGTTCTCACCCCGGCCTGTCTCGTTCTTGCTGCGACCCCCAACCCTGGAACAATGCTGGTGCATCGTAGGTGCTCAGGAAACATTTGTAGAAGGAAGTTCTGCTGGGAACACTGGAGAGGGAGGCAGAGAGCTGGGGGTGGGGACCAGAAACAGTGGGAAACAGACACCAGCCTGGAACCGGGCACTCTCGCCCTGTCCCTGAGCAGTTACATCTGGATGCCACAATCGAAGCCACTGCGTTCAATGGGCTTGAAAGTATGGACCCCTTCCTCCCTCTGAAGACAGTGTCCTGCCTCTGATCCCAGGACCAGGAAGGCAGGTGGCCGACTGGCCCGGGGCCAGGCCCAGCCAGGGTCCTCCTTGAAGGTTCTGGGCTGGCTGCTTGCAGACAGGAAAGGCAGGGTGCAGCTTCCCACCCGAGGACCAGTGGGTGTGGACTCTGGGCTCACTCAAAGCGGCTGTCTTGTCTCCAGCCACCAGGCCAGACAGTGCTTTGCAGTCTTACCAACACCACCCCCACCCACAGCACACCAGCCACACCCGGGGGGGAGGGACTTTACCTCACCCCCGCCACCCCAATCCAACTCCTGTCTGCCCCTTCCCGGCCCCGGCGGCCCCCTCTCTGCTCCGGGCTAAGGCCTCCTCCTCCCTCAACAACGGCTGTGCTTCACCCAGCCCCCGACCCCAGCGTCCCCACTGCCTTGTCCCCACTGCCTCCTCGACTGGGCTTCAACAGGAACGAGGAGGGAGGCGGAGCGGCAAGGCCCCCAGGACCCAGCCTCTCCTCCTGCCCTACCGCATGAGTCTCATGCCTGCTTTTATAGATGTGAAAACTGAGGCTCAAAGAGGCCCAGTAATTGATCGGGGTCCAGGTCAAAAGCCCTAATCAAAACGCACGGTCCTCCCAGGACACTGGAGTCCGATGGTGGCGGGGGGAGGGGGGCGGTAGGGACGGGGTGCGGGGCTGGGGAGGCCCTTGGGGGACAAAGAAGAGCACGACTGGGAAGGCCTGTGGGTTCCCCTCCTGTTCTCCCTGGGCCTCGGGCAAGGCCTACAGTGTCAGGGAGAGAAAGCAAAGGGGCAGAGGTCAGAGGGGACCGATGGCAGAGACAGCGCAGACCCACGAGGGGCCAGAGTGGGGGTGGCAGCCGAGGCACGAAGATATCCCCAGTCAAGGAGCCAGGGCTGCATCTGGGTCTCTGGGTGCCCAGTCCATCTTAACCCCTCCCCCGCTGTCGGCCCAGACCCCACGCCCCTCCCCCGCCATCAGGCCACAGGAAATGCTGTCCCTCCCAGACTGGAGCTTCCAGAACCAATGCCATGCTTCCCTAACCTGCCCGGAAAGGGAGAGTGAGCACAGCTGTTTCCTGTGGTCCCCACCTGGCTGGCCAAGGAGCCCAGACTGTCTAGCCGCTTCCTCTGGCCCCCAGGGGACCAGAGTCAGAGCCTGCAGGGATCCTGGCCACCCAGGGCAGGCCCCAGGCACTGGGGAGTTCCAGAGGAGCCTTGTCTTTCAAACCCCCTGAGGCAATGATAGGGCCTGGACTCCCCCCGGGTCTTCGCCTATGTCCTTGTTTCCTACGAGGCCGCCAGAGCAGGACACAGCCCGGCACACAGAGGCTCCAGCAAACATGCGGAACGAATGGAAGGTCAAAGAATGAAAAGTGCCACCCAAGGAGCCCGAGGAACTGCAGAGCTCAGAAAAAAAGAAAAATAAACCAGTTCCCTGGCCACAGGAAATCTGTTGCACAAAACTTTGAAACTATCTTTTCCCACCTGGTGGCCTAAAAACCCATCTCCCTCCCACCCCCACACACATGCTTATCTCAGATACCTAAACTGAAAATCCTGGAGTCATACTGATTTTTACAATGACATTTATTAAGCGCTTACTACACGCCAGGTACCATCTAAGCACCTGGTGGTTCTGCATGTGCCCTTCTGCCAGTGACAGAGCTGTTCCCTTCCTCCCACCCCCAGTTCTTACATATCTGAAGGTCCAGTTTCAATGTCACCTCTTCCAGAAAGCCTTCCTGGATTTACCTGCTGAGCATAAACCCCTATCCTCATTAAAATCCTCCAGAACTCCAATTATCTTTCATTCTATTACCCTCTGCCTAAAATGACCTTGTTTGAGATTTTCCTGTCTATTTGCTCTCTTCCCTTCTAGAAAGCACAGGAAGCAAGCTCTCCAAGGCCAGGATTAAGGATTATAAATTCCAAGGCATGTTCCCTCCCCAGCGCTGGAAGGAGAACTGAAGGTGAGGCCCCACTCTACCACAGGCCTCGGATCTCAGTTATGGGAGGGACTGACCGGACAACTCACCCACATCAACTCCTTCCATCCACAAAGTGCTCCTACCCACCCCCATTTCACAGATGGGAAACTGAGGCCCGAGCAGCGGTGGTAGGAAGTACCAGAGCTACACCCCAGCCACCTTCACCTGCCTCCCTAGCCAGGCGCCTAGCTGCTCCCACCACCACACCCAGACTCGACGTGGCTTCCGGGGCGGCCTCCTCCAGAGAAGAAACCCACAAACCAGAAGCTCCGCACGACAGACCGTCTGCTGTGCTCTGAAGGGGAGCACGGGCTCTAAGATACCCACGTACGCCCGGTGACTGCCCCAAGCCCCCCAGCGCCCCCGCCCCCACGATGTGGGGCATCGTGGAGACCCCAAGACCTTGGCCAACACTAACACCCAACCCTGCTCTGTTGGGCCAGTGCCCACCCGAACCAGCAGCGTGCTCACATCACTTGGCTGAGCCTCTGTGGGGAGACACACATGTGCACGCACACACACTCTCAGCTCTCCATTGTCCCCTGGAGGCTGCCTCTCACCACCCCCTCAGAATCGAATGTGCCTGGGGTCTCCAGCTCACCTGAAGCAGGCAGCCTGGCTGGCAGGGCGGCGGGGAAGTGTCTCCTTCCCAGCTCGGTGCCCCTGGGAGGGGAGCGAGCCCAGGGAAGGTGAGGCTGGCTGTCTCACCTGGCACCTTCCTCTTGCCCTCAAACTCCCCCTCCCCTGCCCTGCTGGGCAAGGCTGAGTAGGGAAGAGCACAGGGCCCCGGTTCCCTCTGCAGGACCCGGTGGCCGCTGCACCTCCCTAACCTCCTGCGTCTGGTCCCCACTTATAAATGACTAAGCGATTTCCACCTCGGAGCCTGCCTGCCAAGATGCCCTGCTGGCTGCAGCACTGTGCACCGGGATGCCGGGAGCCGCACGCACTAAAACCCATAATTGGTGAGTCCTCTTCTTGGGAAAGAAAACCCCCTCCACGTTTTGTTTTGTTTTGTTTTCCCCTTAAATGAAACAAATCCACCCACGTAGTTACTGGAAACTCGAGCATGTGAAACTGAACCGTTGGCAAAGAGAATTAGTCAGCAACCTTGTGAGCAGAGGTGCGGCCCCTCGGTCGGTGAAGCAGCCCAGCTCTGGAGGCTCCCGTGCAGGAGGGGAGCCTGGCCCTCACACCACGCTGCAGGGGATGCCCGGGCATGGATCCAAAGGAGAGGCATCACCGTCCTGCGGGCAAGTTCGCCTGCATCAGGTCAAGGGTGAAATGTGCGTCTGACTAAGTGCCCCGGTCACCACAGGTGATGGTTTAAAAGCCCTGGCATGGGAATCTGACCCTTGTTCAGAGAAATCCACACCATCCTTTAGTTGATCCTCTCTGAGCCTCGGTTTCCTCATCTGGAAGATGGGGATACCAGAACCTACCAGGGGCTTCATCAGGATCACCAGACGCCCACATGAAGCTCTCTGTGCCCAGCACCCTACAGGCAGCCACGGACGCTGGCGTCTGCCAGGGAGCTAGGCCAGTGGGGCTGAATCAGGGCTCGGTGCTGCAGAGCTCTGTCCCCCGCCGGGCAGTGAGCGGAATTTGCTGAGCTGGTTCCCGACCCTGCCGGAGTCACCGCACGGTGAGATGGGATGCAGCCCTGGCCAGGCGTCAGCAGGCACAGCTCTAGTTGCGGCGCCCTGAGCCCCAAGCTAAGTGACCCCACTGGGCTCCTTGCCCTTGTCCTTCCCATCTGTACTCAGAGGGCACAGACATTTAATAATGTGTTGTTTATTTTAAAACAAACAGACAAACCCCCCCCACAAAGTTATTCATCAACATTTTTTAAAAATCTGGATTCCCAGCTTCTCTTAGCGGGGAGAAAGAAAGGGACAGTATTAGTGTACCGGACGCCACTCCTCCAGGCAGGAGAGGCTGCTGCCTCACACGGGACACTCGGTTCCACCTTGGCACCGTCCTCCCCCTACCCTACGGCCGCCCACCGGCTGCTCATCTGCACCTTCTTCCGGGCCCCTCGAAGCAAAGGAGTTTGTGACCCAGTTTAAAACCCTAATTTTATGTAGGAACACGATATTAGCCACTTTTCCCTCGAAATATTCACAGGAAATGTCCCTCGGGAAGGTAATTAAAGTCTGACACTTAAGACTGATTTTTCTTGCAGAAAAACAAGACGATGTAAGAAGACCTACGGCCCGGTCTGGCCAAGCGAAACCCCGTGGTAAGGCAGTGACTTTCTGGAATTCTTTATGTGGTTCACTAGACAAAGAGCAGAGCAGGTGTCGGGGGTCCTGCCCTTCATTTCTCCAACTTCCCTCCTCCGTCTTCTCTGGGTCTCCCCCTCTGGACACATGGAAGGTGGGCATCGAGATGCCCCTTCAGGAGGGTCCAGGACAGCTGCCCGCAGAACGGGACACCCCCAGCTCTTGCAGCTCAGCCCTCTGTTTGGTTCACCGGGGGCCCTGGGGGAGGCAGGGTCCGGAGGACACAGCCAGAGCTACCCACGGCCCAGCAGAGACACAGGCAGTGTCCAGCGGACACTGGAGAGCGTGTTCAAGCTGCCCCGGCCACTGCTGAAGGGAAAAACACAAGATTCGGAACCTCCGATCCTCTTGCCTCTGCGATGACACTGGTTCATCCAGTCTCCACTGGGGACCTGCTCGGGGCCAGCCACCGAGACATGGCAGGGGCACGTGCCCCCAGAGCACCGAGGCACACCTGTATGACACAGCCTACCTGTGCAGTGGCCCAGTGACTGCTGCCTTCTGACCCACCCACACCCTCCCCAGATCACGAGCCTCGTCACGCTCAGAGGCCATGCAGGGTGGTGACTCAGAGCACAGGCTGGGTCTGTGTCCAGCTTGACTTCTTGGCTGGGTGACCCCAGGCCAGCTATTTGACTTTTGTGCTTCAGTTTTCCCATCTGTAAAATGGGCGTAACGAACCACACTCCGCAGAACTCTCACCGGGGATAAATAAGCCAATGCGAGGGAAGTGCCGAGAACAGTACCCGGCCCACAGAGAGGGCTCGATGGATCTTAAGTGAAAAGGTCTAAAAGAAGGAGGCAAAGGTCGCCCATGTGCACAGGTCCTCCGGGGGCAACTGGCCTTGGGCCCAGCTTGGGACAATCGGCACGCACTGTCACTGGTCACCTTAACTTTACACCGTCCACCTGCGCTGCTTTCAGTAGGTGTTTCCCCAAAACGTCCTGCTTCAGTGTGAGGAGGATAAGGTGTGAGACGGTGCAATCCTCACGAAATGCAGCCTGTGAGCTGCTCCCCCAGAAACCTCCATGACCACCCCTGCCTGCATGGCTCCGCACTCGTGGGACTGGGGCCTCTGCCCGCCCCGCCCCCTGCCCCCCGCCCGCACAGACACCAGGCTTCAGGGCCGAGAAGAAATGCAGCCTAGGATGGCGCGGCGGGCTGCCCGGCTGTGCACAGCGACTAAAAATCATCCAAGTGGACATTTGCCATGGGTGGCAGGTGACTTATTCTGCTAGAAATAAATCCTACTTTCGCTCGTGTTGTTTCTACTCTGAGCCTCCAGGACAGCAAACCACGGCTCCACCATCCAGAAAGGTCGGGTATTACCTGCTTTGTTCTAAAAGATTCAGGGAAACAGTAGCACCAAGACAAACCCTCTCTGGCCTCAGGAGGTTCTACTTGGTCTAAACACAGTTATTTTATCTGGCAGAGATTGAAGTGAGGTTCAGCTCCAACAGAAAATTCCCCATGGATGCTCCAAACCCACTTTCGCAGGAAGAAAACATGGATCACATCCTGCACCCCAAAATCTGGTGGCTTAAAGCCACATGGCACCCGACACCCAGCGGCTCTGGCAGACCCATCGTGGATGCTGCCGGTTTAGCCTGGTTTTGACCTGTATCTATTCCTGCCAGCTACTGAAGCATTTTGTGGAGAAGGCAGAGGCAGGAGGGGGCAGGAGAAGTCTGCCTCTAGGAGGGAGGCCCCCAAAGCTTGCTTTCAGCAATTCAAATGATTTCTCCCCTAAATGAAGCCTTATGCAGAATTCTACCCCCTAAAAAAAAAATATGAAGGTCAAAGTCAGACTGCTCTGGTTCAGACGGCCCGTCTTCCCACCCTGGCAGGGCCGGGAGGTGGCACCCACACCCTGCTCACCCCAGAGCCTGACCCGGCTTCTGGGGTTCCCGCGAAGCTTCCTGCCCAGGAAACCGGAACACGGTTTAAACCCCCCTAGGGCACAAGAGCCCCCACTGACCGCTTCTTGGACTCCGATGCCGTCCCTAAGCCCGATCTTTCCAGAACGGAGACAGTCCGTGCGCCTGGATGAGGTAGCCGAGGACTAGTACCTTGTGGCGCCGGGCAATGAAGAAGCGGAGCGATGAGGAAGGGGCCTCCCCACACCGGTCTCAGCTCCTGCACGCGCTCAAAATTTTCCATTAAAAAAACACCCGTAAACACTACAGCAAAGCAAAACCTCCGTGGTGGTGAGACACCCCCCGGTGTGGGGGGAGGACTCAGCTCAGACATGGTGGCCTCCCAGGCCGGTGCTGTCTGGGCGTCTCGGCGTGGGCACCGCGAAGGCCCAGACAGAGCGGGCATTCACGGAATATTGGCTGAATGATGAAGGATTAAAAAAAAAAAAACCTCTACCCTGAGCTGTCTAGACGCCCCGAGTGTGACTCGACAGTGAGGGCAACAGGCTTTCGGGGACCCCAGGGGCAGGCGGGGGAAGAGGGACCTGCTCTCACAAACGGTTCAAAACCGGCCCAAGAGGAAGGATACAGCCAGAAGGAGGGGAAGCTTCGTGAAAGGGACCCTGACATTTACATGTAATTGAACATCATTAGAACACACTTCACACCAGCGTTGCCCCTTAGGATGGTTTTCCAAGCTTCACAAACGCCGGGCGACTTTTCTCATTACAGCTTCTTAAAATCTCCAAACTGAGAAGACCCTCGGAGAAGCAAAAACCCTCCCAGATCCCCCACCCCCATCTTCAGAGTACTTAGGCAGTGAGTTTCTGATTCCCAGGTCTTCCTGATCTACCCAGGGGCTCACCCCCCAGAAATCCACGCAGTGCTCTCAAGAACTCGCCTGGCACAGAAGCTGCTGTGCTCTGGATCCTGTCTATCCTCAGGGTCTCCGGAGGCTCTCTGGGATCCACCTAAGAGGCAGATCTACCAGCATGGCCCATGTCCTGCGTGGCCTTCCCGAAGTGGGAGGACGGTCCAGAGAAGTCCCCAGCTCCCCCTGCCTCCCTCTGGAAAGATTCGGAGCCACAGGGCAGCCCTCCCCCCCCCAGCCAGAAACCCCAGTCTCGGTCAGACTCGCAGCCAAATTGCCAAGCAGACGGTTACTGACCTGCCGGGAAGGCCCCCAGCGCATCCAGGCAAAAGGATGGGGGAGTTGAACTGGGGCTGCAAAGGGAGACAGCTAGATCGTTTAACCAAGGAGGCACGGGCAGATGGAGACCAAGATTTCTAGTTCCTCCACGCCTCTTAGGAGCAACTTCTAGGGTGAAGGAATGGGGCGGGAGAGGGGTGCAAGGGTAGCCTGTACCCACCGACAACCCCTGGGTCCGGCATTCAAGGCCCCTACCACACAGCAGCCTCCCTGTGACCCTTCGCACCGCGGCCAGTCCCTCCTCCCTGGGGTCACTCCCACTGTGAAGGCCCCCCGGGGCCCACCCAGCACACCTGCCAGTGAGCCCGGGAATCCCGCACACACCTGCCACCTCCACCTGCTCTACCACAGACTCTCGGGGCCTCGGCTGCTTCGCACACCTCCAGGGTCACGCCTGGAGAGCAGCGCGTGCCCAGGAATCGATGCCACCGTGTTCCACGCTCACGGTAGAAAGAACACGGGCTGTGGGATCCGGCCATCACGCACGCCGCTGCGTCACCTCCGGCAGCTCAGAAAACGCCCCTGAAGGGCATGTTTCTCGTGCATGAATGGCAAGGTCAGACCTGACTCACAGGGCCCACAGGAGGGTGAGGAACGCACTGACGGCGTGAGCGCTGGGCCTGGCGCACGGGCGGCATTCGACGAGGTTAAGGCCATTTCTGGCAGACTCGCACCAGAGCAGGTGGGGGTCGAGACACCCGGAGCCCAGCGTTCACCCGAGCGTGGGAGGGGAAAGGCAGGCAAAGGGTGTCCGGGGACTCCAGGACCAAGGGGCCAATGTTCCTCAGGTGGCAACAGCTCCGGTCTGCTCCCATGCTTGGGACAACCCCCCAGTCTCCTTTATACAAGCTGTCCCCCCACCCACAGTCATGGCACCACAGCTCTGGGGGCGCCCAGGCCAGTGCCCTTCGCCGCTTGAGGGCCGGTGACGTCAAGGGCGGGCAAAGAGTAAACGGCACCACTGCTGGCTGACACTGGTGAGGGTGTCACTGCCCTGGAGAGGCAGGGAGCTCTGGGTCACACCTCAAATGACACAGAGACGGTCCGCACCCTTCGGGGCCTGACTGGTCTCAAAACACCGGGAGGAAAGGAGAAGAGCCCCTGACCGGCTGGCGCTGCTGCTGCAGTCCCGGATGGCCAACAGGGCGGCGACAGAGAGCAGACCTGGGAACAGCCCCACCTCCGGGTGGCCTGGGGGAGGAGCTCCACAAGCCACAGACCCCAGGCTCAGGGCTGGCCGTTCAGGGACAGGTGCCGTCCCTGCTGGAGATGGTGGAGGTGATGAGGGGGATGTCACACCGAGTGAGCTTAGGACAAGGTCGTGCCCGGAAGGTCACGTCACGGGTTTGGGAATTTACCCAAAGAACAATGGTCGCTACCAAGGAGCTCTAAGAAGGAGAGTTGACATCGCCGAGCGCTCATTTTTAAAAGGTCGCTGGAAAAAGTTGAAAACAATGAGAAGGATGGCTAATTGCAAGACGACAGAGGCTGAGTCTTCAGCAGCGATGACAGTGACAGAAAGGCGGTGCCTGCAGTTCAAAGTGACCGTGTGAGACCAGCTTTAGACCAAGCTATCTGGCCCCTGCAGTGGCCGCAAGACAGGAAGAGAATCCAGCTGCCCTCCAGGAGACACTGGAACCTGAAGCCAGGCACCAAGGGTCACAGAGCGGGTGATTCCATTCACAGGACAACGTCCAGAGCAGGCAACCCCATGGACTGAGAGCAAGTTGGCAGTTGCAGGGGCTGGGGAGGGGGCATGGGAGTGACTGCTGAGTGGGCACATGTTTCCTTTCGGGGTGACGCAAATGTTTTGGAACGAGCTAGGAGTGGTTGCAGGACACCGTGAATGTCCCAGTCGTCCCTCTGTGTCCGCAGAGGATTGGCTCCAGTTCCCCTGTGGAAACCCAAGTCCACGGGTGCTCAAGTCCCTCATAGAAAATGATGTAGTATTTGCTTGTAACCTCTGCACAGTTCTCCCGCCTACTTAAATCTCCTCTAGGTTACTGGGCATGCCTGATACAATGTAAGCACTCTGTAAATAGTTGTTACACTGTGTCTTTTGGGGGTAATGACAAGAGAGAAAAGGTCTGCGTGTGTTCAGCACCGAGCTAGTCTTGACCGCATGGTGCATGTCCGCCACCACATGACTGTTTTCCAGACCGGTTCCCTCTGGTTGGTCGAGTCTGAGGTTGCAGAACCCAGGGGACACAGAGGGCCCACGGTACTGATGACACGGGATCATTCCCTTTAAGACAATGCTTTTTCTGTGATGTGGCATTCGCCTCAATAAAACACAAAAAACAAAAAACACCACTATTAGCCAATGTCACGGAGCGCACCAGCATATTAAGAATGCTGAGACCTCCTGGAGTTCGAAGAGTCTCCTTGGAGCCACGGGTCCCATTTCGGTGGGGGCGCCACCCTTTCCTCACAAACCTGGGGCCACTTCTGACCGTCCTCGGCCCCGTGTGTGCCCCCTAATCCTGCAGGGGGACAGGTCTCCCCACACCCCCAACCCCACTCTGCTCTGCCCAGAGTGCTCCCCCGGGTCAAAACCTGGCTGTTTGTAGCAAACACTGCAGGGAGCAGCATCCACCAAGGCTGAGGAGGAGGTGAGACACTCCTCCACGGGACAGAGGAGTCGCCCCAGGGGCCCTCAGCCAGTGCCTGAGAAGTCCAGGTCAGAGGTCCCCCCCCCCC
>PVJI01005086.1:0-93223 GCA_004026765.1 Micronycteris hirsuta | reverse complement strand
GCATTTTTGTACAGATAATGAACGAGAACTTCCCAAATCTGGCAAAGGAAATAGGCTTCCTGGAAATCCAAGCAGCTCAGAGAACCCCAAAGAAGTGGGACCCAAAGAGGAACACACCAAGGCACATCATCATAACATTACCCAAGGTCAAGAATAAGGAAAGAATCTTACAAGCAGCAAGAGAAAAGGAGACAGTTACCTACAGAGGAATTCCCATAAGACTGTCAGCGGATTTCTCTAAGGAGACCTTCCAAGCAAGAAGGGGCTGGAGAGAAATATTTCAAATCATGAAGAACAAGGACCTACAACCAAGAATAATCTATCCAGCAAAACTGTCATTTAGAATGGAAGGGCAGATAAAGTGCTTCTCAGATAAGGTCAAGTTCAAGGAGTACATCATCACACAGCCTTTACTATATGAAATGTTAAGGGGTTTATATAAGGACTCATGAGAGAAGGCACCGAGGCCAGATCAGCTACCAGGGAACTCAGATCAGCCACAGCCAAGACGCTTGTGAGGTAAGCAAGCAAAATATAACCAGAGACATTGAAATTTAGAACAATCTGGCAGTAACCAGAGGGGAGGGGGAAGGGGATAATGGGGACAAGGGTATGCAGGAACTGCTATAAAGGACACATGGACAAAACCAAGGGGGAGGGTGGAAGCAAGGGAGGGAGGTGGGTTTGCCTGGGGTTGGGGGTGGGGTAAATGCAGACAACTGTAAGTGAACAACAATAAAATAATTTAAAAAAAAAAAGGTATTTGAGTACACAAAACCTATATAGTGAAAGATGATTGGGGTTCAGTAGCTAGTCAGGCAGTTTGACCTCAAAGAGGGTGGCTAACATGCCATGATATAAATGAACTGAGAAATGCAAATGTCAATTTAGTATCATATGAGAAAAACACACAAATTACAGCCTTGGGAAGAATGTAAACTCCTGGTGCTCCAAAGTTTCCTTATGCGCTAAATAATTCTTTTATTATAGTTCCTCTTGTTGTATATTTATGCCCAGCATAAAAAATAAAGACTCATTGATGAGTTAAAAAAAAAAAAAAAGAGCTGTGATGCTGTTCTTGGCTGTGCAGTCCATTCATCTCATCGTCATCACCTTCATCGCCATCAGTACTGCACAGCTACACAATTCATGATCTTCATCATTCAAGTTGTAGTATACTTCACTGGGGAGTACCCATATAGAATTTTACATGTTGTTAAAATTACATAGGTTTAAGAGTGTAGAAAGTGTTTAAGAGCATATGAAGTGATTATAAGAGTGTGGGAAAGGTTTATAGGAGTGTGGGAAGGGTTTATAAAGCCTTAAAAGATATATAAATAATAAAATAAATATAACACCGCTACTTCTTCGCGGATTTTCACCTATCGCGGGGGTCTCTGAAATGTGAGGGATCACTGCACTTTGGTAAAAAGCAGAAAGCAAAGTGAAATTAATCTTCACTGCACATCTGTGACATATCTGAAAACCACACTGAGTCTCCTGACACTGTGAGAGTATGGCGGTGTCGGGCAGGACCAGGACAGTGAGAGAAACTGGGAAGCTCACAACGAGGATGGTCACAGTCACTCTGCCAGTAACACGACGATCAGCAATGGCAACTTAGGAGAGACCATCGGTAACCAACACCTACTCTGAGAACCCCCTGCACGAGATCTGAGCTAACCTCATGACCACTTCTCCAGATCTTTCCCTGACTATGTCAACATTATAAATTTCCCAGTGTCTGAAGTTTCTCAGAAATTGATCATCTTGCAAAACACTGTCTTTCTGGCCTGGATGACCACACTATCGGGAATGCTCACTGCCCCAGAGTTCTGGAGCTGGGTGGGAAGCGGAACACACATCAGAGAGCCTTACAGTATGGACAGAGGACAGTCACTACCTGATGGAGATGAACTACGGGAAAGAGAAAAAAGTAATTCGTTACAAACAGGCGCTTCATCATGTTGGATAGAAATATTCAGAAAGGAAAGAAGGATAAAGAAGACTGCAGGAAAAACAGAAATGGATAACCTCTGCCCTAACAGGTTCCAGACTGACTGTTACCCCCAGCTTAAGAGATTTAACCCAAATTGAGAAGTGCCGGTTGGTTCCAAATGACCTGTGTTCTAATGGCATAACTGTTACATTTAATAAAGCCCACTTGTCTATTATAAATGTTCCCCTCCAGACTGCCTTCTGCTTACTGTTAACCACAATGTGTTTAATTGCAATTCAAACTTCTTCTGAAAGCAGTCAACAGTGGACTGAAGGTAGTGATTCTAAATCGCTGGCTGCACTCGAGAATCTCCTAGGGAGCTTGTTACAATCCCCAGCCTGGGCCCCACCCCGAGACCTCAGTTTGATCTGTCAGGGGTGGGGCCCGGGACAGGTATGTTCGAAAAGCTGGTTCTCCTATGGGGCCAGGGGTGAGAACCACCAACATAAAGAGCACTGGACTGGAGCATCCTTCTTGCGTGGACGCCCTCTCCCTTCTGGCTTCGCGCGTGAAGAAGCCATGTTGGGAAGGCATGAGTAACGAGGAACTGATGGCCATCTTCAGCTGATCACCAGCGAGAAACTGAGGCTGTGATCTAACAGCAGCTCACCCGGGGTGCTGCCAGCAACCCAGCTACAGGACACCGTTCTGCATGGCGTGGGCCCAGCTGCCACTCGGAAATGCCAGTGGAAAGCGAGGTCTGGTACACAGGACCCACACCCACGGATAGGTTCTCCCGTGGGAAATCAGGCCTGCACTGTACCTAGGCCGCTTTGCTTTGAGACTTGCTTTTTGCTAAAACTCTCTCACCCCGAATTGAGGCAGCAAACGTTTACTGCACATCTTTAAAGTAACTCCCTAAAATCTATGCTAAACCTTCCAAGGACAAGTGTAACCAGTTCAACCACTTTTCCCTTTACATGGGCAAATATTCTTCCTTTTTGATGTAATTAGCAACATCCTGTCCTTTGTTTTCTGTAAAAGGGAACCACCTAAAGCGAACCTGTGCAGAGCAAATGAGGACCATCCTGGATGTGATCTGCCCAGAAAAGCAATAAAAGCCTGCCAAGGCGAGGGTCCAGGCGCTCTCCCCTTGAGAGTAGCCGTGCCGTCCCTTTTCCTCCACAGGATTTGGTAGTCCGTGTGCATCTGTCTCGTCTCAGCCACACGCCACAGACCCCACGAGCCAGGGTCCGCATGAGCAACAACCACGAACAGGGTCCCTTCCACAATGAAGCCCTCCAGGGAGACCCCAGCCCTGCCAACTCACCCCCTGGCTGCAGCCAGGGGGGCCTTAAAGGAAAGGGCCCAACTCATCCCTGCTGGACACCAGACCCGCGAAACTGTGAGACAATAAACGCACGTAAGCGCACGACGTTTAAAGCCACTGAGGCTGTAGCAACAGGTCATGCGGCAATAGATCACAGTGTGTGACAGGGTGGAAACAGCACGTGTCATGGTCCTGTGGTGGGGAGAACAAAGCACAAGGGAAGAAGCGTGAGGACGGCTGGGCTCGGGCGACATGGGGACGAGGACCTGGGACGAGGCCAGACTGAGCAGGGATCCGACAGCCATCTCAACATGTTTAAATTCAGATCCAGAAAACAGTGGAAAGCAATTAAAGGGTGTAAAGTTGGGGAAAAACCTGATCTGATTCACATTTTACTATTTTAAAAAGATAACTGGCTGGGCCCTGGCCGGTGTGGCTCAGTCGGCTGGGCACTGTCCGTAAACATAGGGTTATGGGTTTGATCCCCAGGCAGGGCATATGCCTCCGTTGTGGGTGCGACCTCCGCGCTGGACACATGCTATCCCCAGCCCAGGAGCCAATCCCGGCCCAGGGGCATACAGGAGGCTACAAATCAATGCTCCTCTCTCACGTCAATGTTTCTGTATCTCCCTTCCTCTCTCCCCTTCTCTCTCTCTAAAATGAAAAGAACGTCTTCGGTGAGGATTAAGAAATAAATGAAGATAAATGGCTGCTGTGGGGATAGAGGAGAGCCAGGGTAGGGGCAAAGGGGTCACACAGGAGGTTCCTGGGGTGTCCGGGGGAGGGTAGTGACAGGGACGACAGGGAAGTAGAAGGAGTACAGTGCAGACAGCACAGTGTCCACGAACCTGGAGGAGGAAAGAACTACATCCTTATTCCGCTAACCTCCAACTGAAACGGAGTATTTTTTAAAATTGTGGATATAGGCATTACCTGTGACTCTTTCATCTCAGATTCTTCTATCCCAACTACCAACGTGGTAATATGAGGTACCATTTGTGGGCGTACCATCTCCTCATTCTGGGGTGGTCGCAGACCCACCACTCGATCCGTAGTGCGTACACTGTCACACAACAGGTCTGCTGTATTCCTGTCTGGACAGTAAGTGTGTCAACACACCTGGCCTCCTCTGCAACCTCACACGTACACGGCTCGCCCTAACACATGCGCCTGGGCTGGCATCCACTGGCATCTTCACTCCACTGTAAAAGGACCTGAGCAACCCGTGACAGAGACAGAAGAGAGAGGCTTGGTGGGGAGACCCAGAGAAAAATGAGGGCGACCGCCGGGCCACAGGTGTGGGGACAGAGTCCGAGCCCAGACTGCCTGTGCAGCATCTACGTCAGCGTCTAAGGAAGCCGGGCTGGCCCTGAGACACGGAGACGGCGTCCCAGTGGCGTGGGTCGATGAGTGTACTTAGACAGGGTGTGCTGTGCAAAGAGACACCGTGGGCAGAAGCCCCGAGCAACTTCGCCCTTGAAAGCCTGAACTGAGAAGGAAGGCCTGACTGGGGGAGAAAGGGGGAAGGACCACCCGGAAGATGGCGCCATCACCAAGAGGGGCATCTGGAGGGAGGAAGGGGCAACCGCAGTGAAAGCTGTGAAGAGGTTCCAGAGTGTCCGCTGGTTTTGGCGATCTGTGTGACGCTGGCAAAGATGCACCAGAGAGCAACCGGGACATGTGAAAGAAGAGCAAGTACACGGACTGCTTTCTTGAGAAGTTTCACTGTTGAAGCTTAAAACAACGGGGCCACTGATGGAGAGGGAGGCTGGCTGCTCTGGTGCACGGAGGGCACGCCAGAGGGCGTCCGCACGTTAACCTGAATGGTCCTGGGTCACGGTGCAGGAGGGTGCAAGACGGCCACTTCAGAGAGCGGGCTGGGCTCCAGAGCTCCTGTGAACAGACTGGCCTCGGACAGAAGGGAGGAGGACCCCTGCACGGTTCGGTGATGGTGATGACAAAGGGGTGTCAGTGAGAGGAAGGCAGAAAGGACCGGTGGTCCTGGAAAGCCAGAGCACCCTGAGTTGGTGCAGAACACTATAAAACTGTGGGTAGTGTTAGCAGCCCACTTGAGGCTGGTGATGAAGAATTTAAAGGTACAAGCCTGACTCATTATCCTGTTTTTCTCCAGCAGCGCTGAGCTGCGTGGGAGTCGGCAGAGAAGCCAGGCGACGGGGTTCACTCAGGACCGGGACTGTCCAGCGGGTACGACAGGAGGAGAGTGGGCAGGGAGGGCAGGAAAGTCAGGGTATTTGGAAGGCAGCGATCATACACTATGGACTCCTGTAGCTCCAGAAAGGGCGTGAGGAGTCATTAGGTAATTAGCTGGAGAAGGGAGGGGTAACTGTGGGTAAGGAGCGGGCGCTCTGCCAATAGCCGGAACGCTGGTCTGCTCCTGCAGGCGGCCACAGCGCGGACGCGGACAGGGGCCCACGAGCTGGCTGAAGGACCTAGGAGGCCCAGAAGAGAATGAGCGAGGGCACTTGCCTTGCCTCCGGAGACAGCAGCCTGGCCACCCTATCAGTTACGACGTGGATCCTCTAGAATACAAGCACCCCAGGCCAGGGTTCTGTTTGGCTCGCCACATTTTGCCCGGAGCCTAGTGTCCAATAAAGACCACTGAGTATGAATGTTGTTCAAATGTAACGAAGTAAAGACAGAAACCCAGAAACCGAGGCAGGAAAGATGGCAGTTCTGCATTGCACAGGACGTGTGCTCTCCGCTGTGACACTGAGTCACGGCCAGACCACAGCTGGTCCACGAGAACTGAAAGGCTGAAGTTCTACACTGACCTCAGGGACTCGGCCAACCACCCGTGGGATGCTGGTGGCATCCGACAGGGGAGAGGAGGCCTGTAGTGGCTGCCGGCAGCGGTCTGGCCACTGACCAGAGGCAACCAGAAGCGCCATCAGTGCGTTCTGCTTATTTCAACATAACCGTACTCACCCTTTCTTCGGCTAGCTGCCCTCCATAAACCATTCCTTGGTTTCACTCTGGGTTCTTGATTCAGGTTACCTGTTCCAACACACAGGAGTATACTCCTGCCCCTTCCCTGGAGGTCTTTGCTGAACCTCTGGGCTACACCAGGGCTCCTGCCTCACGCTCTTGGAGCTGTGCACAGCCTTTCCCCTTTGCAAGTCGTGCCTCTTTTACTTCAATACTGCAGTCCCCACATCCCCACGCATTCCCTCTTCAACCCACTCCAACTGGGCCTCTGCACCGCACACCCCACTTCCAGGTGCCTAAACCCAACGCTGACTTCTCCATCCTCACTGCATCAGCTTCTCAGTGACCTCTGTGGTAGGAAGAACAATGACCCTCGCAAAGGTATCCACATCCTGATGTGGATGTTACATGTGTTCCCATCATCTCTCACCAAGATCGCCAATTACTACAAACAGCCTCCTAATTAGTCTCTCTGCTTTCTCCATCAGCCACAGAGCAGCCAGAGAAAGGCTTTGACAATTAAAAAAGCCATATTGTCACTCACTTCCTGACAGCTCATCATCATGACTTCCGATTACTCTTCAAGGAAAATTCCAAGTCTTTCTGCCTATAAGGAACTTCAAGATCCAGCCCCCTCCTACCTTGCCTAGTTCATCTTCCACACATTCACTCTGCTCCAGCCACAATGTCTTATTTATTGTTCCTCAAACCAAATATATTCCTGCCTCAGGCCTTGGCACTTGCTATCTCCTCTGACTAACACGTTCTTCCCCCAGATCCTGAAGTGGCTAGCCCTCTCTCAGCATTTGGATCTCAGCTCAAATATCCCTTCCTAAGAAAGACCTTCCATAACCAACCCACCTAAAGCACTCGCACCTCAGGATCCTGTTCTATTTTCTTCGCAGAACTCCCTGAAATTCTTATCTACTAGTTTACTTATGTACTGTGTTCCCTTCTGAACTGTAAGACCCATGAGAAGCAGAACTTATCTGTCTGGTATCCTCGTCCACGCACTAGGCCCCTGACAACACTGCTAAATGCGTACACGACAGCATGAAATGCAGTGGACTACGTACGACCCGCGGGAACAAGCATGATGCCATGTGTCACTGTCAAAAAAGCCTCAGAGGCACACAAGCCACCAGGAGAAAAGCCAGGTTGCGAAACCACGTAACAGTAAACCTATTCTGTGTTCAATAAAATGTGTGACCTCATCGGCACAGAAAAACTTCTGAGGACACATCTACCCCCAAGACAGCCGTTTCTTTCTTTCTGACGGGGGGGGGGCCTCTGGGGCGATCTGGCCATCTTTCCACCTGTACTGTACCATGTGACCTGGGGATGGGTGGGGCGGGGAGGTCCTCCCCCTCCCAGGCCACTTGCTTCCACATGGCAAGGGCTTCTCCCCAGAGGCCACCCTGGTTTCCTGCCTCCACCTCACCCCCACCTTAGACAGAAGTGACTTATCTGACTGCTGAGTGTGGGGAAGAACTGCGTGTGCTGGCTTCAACCCTCCCTTCCACAGATTCGGGAACCTGTGTGCACGCCGAGAGCGCACACTCTGCCCCTCTCCTCCACACCACCAGTCTGTCAGGGGACGCTTCCACGGAGCTGCTTGGAGCTGCCGACGACAGCTACTCAGCCGGGCTGTCTGACTCAGGGACGAAGTATCAGCAGCACGCTGCAGCAGCAGACCTAAACAGTATCTGTCGCTGAAGTCTTCATGCCTTCACTCAATGACAGTCACTGAGCACCCAGTGTGTCAGGCGCTCTTCTAAGCCCTCCGGATACATCGGTAAACAGCACAGATGACGATTCCCGTCCACCTACACCTTCCTGTCTCGCAGGGGCAACCAGACAGTGCCCGATAAAAAGAAGTGAATTAGAAGGGTGAAGTGAAAAGAAGAGTATTAGATGATGATAAATGCTAATTCCCAAACACTTATGTCTCACTACCCTCATTTATGAAATAAAAAATACATAATCGTCACACAGCAGGTGCTCTGAAATGCTTGAGAAATGGATTGTTAAGTCACTGAAAAATGCTTAAATATAAAAATTTTAATTAATAATAATTAAAGCATTTAACAAAAATGATTCTTAAATAAACCAATTAGAGTGAGGAAGTCTAAATTTTGTTCAACAGTACAAATACAAAATCACACTTCAACAGGCACATTAACAACCGTCTCTGAGGCCAGGAAACAGGAGCTGTTGCTACAGCAAAGGCGTGTCAGGAAAAAAACGGGAAAGGGCTACACTCCGACCTCCACTTTAAAGATCCAGCTTAATTTCAAGCTATTTTAATGTATCTTTTCTCAGAAATGGAAAGCAAATGGAATCTTCCCTTTCTTTCAACTCTTTCCCTGTTGTTAAAAAGGGAAGTGCAGTTAAGAGTTCCTCCCCTTCTCCTTCTGAAAACAGCCTTTTGCCACCTTCTCCAAATAAGAAGCCCAGCTTGCAAAGGAACAGCCCAGGAGAGCTCCCAGCCCCCACAAGAACGCCTTACCCTTGACCTTCTGGTATGGGATTTTCCCCTTCCCTGCAGTGCCACCCACACTGACCTCATTAAGAGGGGCTACTTCAGTCATGAGCCGCACACTCATGAGAATGATGGGCTCTCTTTGTTCAAATGGCCTGGCCTTCTGAAAAGTTCTTGGCACTAATAAACAATTATACGTGATTGGTATACCAAAGTCTAAAAAACTATTAGAAACAATAAACAAATATAGCAAAGTTGCAGGATACAAAATCAATATACAAAAATCCACTGCTTTCCTATATACTGACAATGAAACTTCAGAAAAAGAAATGGGGGGGGAAAAAAACTTCCTTTGCAGTTGCAACCAAAAAAAAAATAAATACCTAGGAATAACAAAGGATGTGAAGGACCTATATACTAAAAACTACAAAACATTATTAAAAGAGATTGAAAAATATACAATGAATTGGAAAGATATCCTGTGTTCATAAACTGGAAGAATCAACATAGTTAAAACAGCCATGTTACCCACAGCAACATGCAGATTTAATGCAACCCCCATCAAAATCCCAATGTCATTTTTTTTTTAAGTCCTCACCCAAGGACATCTCCATTGATTTTTTTTGGGGGGTTGGGGAGGGACCGCGGAGAGAAACACCAATCAGTTAGCTCCCTTACTCGCCTGAATGAGGGATCGAACCCTCAACCCAGATATGAGCCCTGACTGGAGATCAAACCCACAACCTTTGGTGTACAGGATAATGCTCTAATCAACTGAGCTACCCGGCCAGGGCCCAGTGTCATTTTTTAAAGAACTAGAACAAAAAAATTACCAGATTTGTATGGAGCCACAAGAGACTCCAAGTAGCCAAAGCAAATCCTGAGAAAAAAAGAATGAAGCAGGAAGTACCATACTACCTGACTTCAAATTACACTACAGAGCTCTGATAGCCAAAACAGCATGGCATTGGCAGAACAGACACACTGACCAATGGAACAGAATCAAGACCCCAAAAATAAAACCGCAGGAGCCCTGGCTGCTGTAGCTCAGTGGATTGAGGGCAGGCTGCGAACTAAAGGGTCCCGGTTCGATTCCCAGTCAGGGCACATGCCTGGGTTGCGGGCCGGGTCCCAGTGAGGGCCATGTGAGAGGCAACCATACATTGCTGTTTCTCTCCCTCTCTGTCTCCCTCCCTTTCCCTCTCTCTAAAATAATAAATGAATAAAAATCTTAAAAAAAAAACAAAAACGCAGGAATATGGGCAAATAATTTTTGACAAAGGAGCCAAAAACACATAATGGAGAAAAGAAAGCCTCTTCAATAAATGGTGCTGGGAGAATTGGAAAGCCACATACAAAGAATGAAACTAGATTACAGTGTGTTCCCTTGTATAAGAATTCAAAATGGATCAAAGACCTAAATATAAGATATGGAACTATAATAAAGTATACAGGAGCCTGGCTGGTGTAGCTCAGTGGACTGAGCGCGGGCTGGGAACCAGAGGGTCCCGGTTCGATTCCCAGTCAGGGCACATGCCTGGGTTGCAGGCCAGGTCCCGGTGAGGGCCATGTGATAGGCAACCATACATTGCTCTTTCTCTCTCCCTTCTCCTCTCTCTGAAAATAAATAAATAAAATCTTTAAAAAAAATAATAATAATAAAGTATACAGGAGAAAACACAGGCACTAAACTTGTGGATCTTGGTCATCGAGAACATTTTAAGAATTTGACCCCAAGGCAAGAGAAGTAAAGGCAAAAGTGAATGGGGCTATATCAAACAAAAAGCATTTGCTCAGCAAAAGAAATCAACAACAAAACAAAAAGGCAACAAACTGAACAGGAGGTGTTATTTGCAAATAACAGCTCAGACAAGGGGCTGGTATGCAAAATTTATTAAGAACTCATACAACTCAACACCAAACAAACAATCCAATTAAAAAATGGGCAAAGGCCTGGCTGGTGTGGCTCAGTGGTTTGAGTGCCAGCCTGCAAACAAAGGGTCGCCGATTTGATTCCCAGTCAGGGCACATGCCTGGGTTGCAGGCCAGGCCCCCAGTTGGGGCCATGCGAGAGGCAACAACACATTGAGGTTTCTCTCCCTTTCTTTCTCCTGCCCTTCCCCCTCTCTAAAAATGAATAAACCTTTAAAAAAAAAAAATGGGCAAAAGACCTGAACAGACACTTCTCCTAAGACGATATACAAATGGCCATCAGATATATGAAAAATTCAACTTCACTAGCTATTAGGGAAATGCAAATCAAAACCACAATGAGATACCACCTCACACCTGTTAGACTAGCTATCATCAACAAGACACGTAATAACACCCGTTGGAGAGGTGACAGAATAAAAGGAACCCTCATTCACTGCTTCTGGGAATGTAAACAGGCACAGCCACTATGAAAAGCAGTCTGGCAGTCCCTCAAAACATTACAAATAGAGTGACCGAATGATCCAGCAATCCCTCTTCTGGGTATCTACGTGAAACACTCAAAAACATTTATTTGCAAAGATATACAAACCCCTATGTTAACTGCAGCATTATCCACAATGGCCAAAACAAGGAGCCAACTGAGGTGCCCCTCGATGGAGGACTGGATAAAGAAGACGCAGTGGATGTATGCTATGGAGTACTGCTCCGCCATCAAAAAGAGGAAGTACTGCCGTTTGCGACAACATGGATGGACCTTGAGAATATCATTCTAAGTGAAATAAGTCATCCAGAGAAAGCTGCACTCACATGTGGGACATAAAACTGAAACCCAGGCAGACAACGGTATGTATGGCGGTTACCAGAGAGAAGGGGGCAGAGGGTGGCAGAAGATAAAGGGGGCCAAATAGTGGCAGAACATGACTTGACTACGGGTGGTGGGTACACAATGCAATATACACATCATGTGTCACAAGAATGCACATCTGAAACCTGTACGACTCCATTAACCAATGTCACCCCAATAAATTTCAATGTCTATTGTTTTCCTATATATCAGTAATGAACAAGTGGAATTTGAATTTTACAACACAATACTGTTTACATTAGTGCTCCCCCCAAAATAAAATAATTAGATATAAACCTAACAAAATATGTACACAATCTATATGAGGAAAACTGTAAAACTCTGATGAATTAAATCAAAGAACTGAATAAATGGAGAGATACTCCATGTTCCTGAATAGGAAGACTCCACGCTGTCACAATGTCAGTTTTGCCCAACTGGATCTACAGATTCAACACAATCCCACTCAAAACCCCAGCAAGGGATTTTGTGGTTATCAACCAACTAACTCCAAGTTTACACAAAGAGGCAAAAGACCCAGAACAGCCAGCGCCACACTGAACAGGAGCAAAGTCAGGGCGCTGACACTCCCTGACTTCAAGACCTACTATGAAGCCACATACTCAGGACAGTGTGGAGCTGTCCAAAAAACAGACAAACACATCAGCGGGACAGAACAGAAAGCCCAGAAATAGAGCCACAGAGACACAGTCAACTGATCTTTGGCAAACGAGCAAAGGCAACACAGTGAAGCAAAGTCTTTTCAACAAACGGTGCTGAACGACTGGACAGCCACACGCAGAAGAATGAACCTAGACACAGACCTTACATCCTTCACAAAAAACAACTCAGAACAAATCACAGAACTAAATGGAAAACGCATAGCTATAAAACTCCTAGAACACAACATAAAAGATGAACTAGATGTCCTTGGGTATAATGTTACAACACCAATGGCATGATCCATGAAAGAAATAATTAATAAGCTGGACTTCATTCAAATTAAAACTTTCTGCCCTTTGAAATGCAGTACCGAGAGAATGAGAAGACAAGCCACAGACTGGGTGAAAATATCTGCAAAAGACACAACCGATAAAGGACTGTTAGCCAAGATACACAATGAGCTCTTACAATTACAATCAGTGGACAAACAGCTGGCCACACGCTTAGCTCTCATCCCAGTCCCCGGCCCACCAGCCAGGCTTTCTCAACAGTCTAGAAAGAGTTCTCTTTGCGCTTTTTCTTTTTCATTGTTTTCAAAGCATTAAAACTGGGAAACTTAGATTATTTTTTAGGAACTTCTTTTTAATGTTCAACAGAACTTCCTAAGTACCAAGCTAGCTAACAGAATTTATCATTAGAAACACTTGGTAGGTAGTATTAAAAGGGCTGGAAGGATGGTAGACAGGTAGGTAGGTAGGTAAGTAGGTAGTTATGACATTTAGCTTTAGAGTTTGGCTATTTTCAGCTATTTGGGCCAAATGGAGGTGGAAAAGAAAGGTGGGTAGAGTCTATCTTTCATGTTACCTCTTTAAAAAAAAAATCACAAAAAAGTGAAATATGCTCCCACATACTTCTACCACTGCCACCATGCTTAAAAAGGGCTTCCTAGATAACAAGACTTTGATAAATACCAAAAATTAGTGCTGCATTCCCTTACGTCTAGGTACCTTAGACATGAGAAAAAGACTCTAGAAAGCTCAAGCGGACCCCACACAGCCAAAGCACAGCCGAACCTTCCTCAGCTGCACAGCAGTGGCAGGGCTGAGACGCAGGGCTGAGACGCAGGCCAAGTGAAGTCAGAGCGCCCTTCTAGAAGGCCACGATTCTTCACCGAGGCGGCGTGCACAGGGGACAGGGAAGAGAGGCACATTCGCAGGCCCCCCCCCCGAGACCTACTGCGCACAAACTCAGGGGTGCAGCCCAGCGATCTGTGTGCTAACGCTCCATCCAGGTGATTCCAATGCCAGCTCCACTTGAAAGCCACCAAGCTAAGGAAGGCCAACCTTCCCACGCACTGCTCCCCTGTTCGTCTCAGCTGTGCTTTCGGGACTCACCTCTCCTTAGGGGAGTCGCCACCACCAAGTCTCCAGCCACCACCAGAGAGCGTGGGATGCTGACCCCCACGTAGCGCGTCGACAGTCTGCACGGAACACCACTCAAGCCCCCTTCGGCCAACTGAGAGCAGCTGGGCCCAACTGGGCCCTCCTTCGCCCTTCAACATCTTCAACAAACAATCTCAGGAAACAGCACTGTGTGTTGAGACCTTGGCAAAAGAACATTCTGCTCAAATTTCAACTCCAGTACCAGACAGGTTAAAGAAACCTGGAGAAGAGGCCAAGAAAGAACCTGGAGCCCCTGAAAAGAAGCTGCCTGCCCTGAGGGAGCCAACACCACTGCGTCAGAGGGACAGCAGCCCCAGCGGAGCTGGGAAAGAACACGCTGCAGAATTAGACGGCGGTGACAGCTGCATGACTTTGTGAATGCACGCCAGACCACTGGATGGTACAGTCTAAAAATCAAAATAAATGATAGGATAATTAACAGTAAAATAAATAAATAAACTAACTCTTAAGTTAGACCAAGGCCTATCTGCGCTCCCAAACAACTCCGAAAGCCAACACTGCAGAACTGGGTCGGAGGCAAATCTTTAAAGGTCCCTTAGCACAGTCACCAAAGACTTGCAGAGGGTAGGCAGGCGTCTTCCCCAACACTCAGCTGGCCGATGGCAGAGCCCAGACTAGCCGGTTTCTGACTGCCAGCTCTGTAAATTTTCCAAGACATCAGTGACCCTGGAGTTCACCAAGGAAGTTTGAATTTCACATCTTATCACCTGAAAAAGTAACACCTATAACAAATAGATTCTAACACACAAAGTCACTGCTCAGGATGACTGGTGATCACAATCGCCTGAGTCCCCAGTAGGGTCACTGAAGTTGTTCTTGGACTAACGACAAGAACCAGAAGAGAACTTAAGACCAAGTGATGTATTTGTGCCAAGGCCCAACAGCAGACTTACAGAACGCTTGCTGAGCAGAAAGGGTTTCTGAACAGTTCAGTGAGGGGGTGGGGAATAGACGCAGGGCACAGGGCGTGCCACGTGCCAAATTCAAAAGCACCTGCTTGAGAACCGTGGGTGTTACGTTCACGCTGCAAGACACAATTTAGTTTTGAAGAAACATCACCCACTGTATTTAATTAATGTTAATACAAATTTTATTAGTTTTATTTCTTTTCCTGTAATGTACATATCTATTTGAGTTTTATATTTATAGAAGACTTCCAAGAACACCTACTGAGTTTTTGTGTTTGTATGTATATCATCCATTCTGCAAATATTTACTGAACACCAACTATGGGCCCAGTGGTCCTCTAAGTGCTACATTTTGAAGTGATACTATAATAAAACAAGTTACATCTCAATGGAGGTGGGTTCCTTTACCGAACAAGTTCTTTAACATCTCATTCCAATGTCATGAACATCACTCTACTCTCTGCAGGTGAGACGCTCTTCCCTGCCATTCCTCAGAGGCAAACCTGCCTATATTCACCCCTCCTCACCTGTCAGCCCAACTGCTACAAAATTACGTTTAATTTGAAATCTGGTACCATATATTATCATCAAAAATCAAATGGTGTCACTCTTAAAACTTGGCTCTCTGTGTTCATATCTGCATTTTCCTCCTTGCAGTTGGGTTAACCATAATTCCTCTGTTGAACGTAGTATGAAGTGAGATAGTGGATCCCAAAATTTCCTCTGGCACTTCAACCAGAAAAGTGCCGCCAGGCCTCAGAGAATAATCTAGGACCATCCAAACAGTTGGCACCGCCAAAATCTAGAACAAAACAAAGCTCTACCTCAGAACTAGCTACTTTCTGAGTCATCAAGGCTGAAACAGTTTTGCGTGCTTTTTAGTTTAGCTCACATTTTGGAAGTCTGAAAAGTCCTAAATGATCCCCCCAAAATGTGGGCCTAATTCCCAAAAAATAACATATAAATATACTAGCAAATCCAATCATTAAAAAAAATTACATCCCGGCCCTGGCTGGTGTAGCTCAGTGGATTGAGCGCGGGCTGGGAACCAGACGGTCCCGGTTCGATTCCCAGTCAGGGCACATGCCTGGGTTGCGGGCCAGGTCCCCGGTGAGGGCCATGTGAGAGACAACCATACTTTCTCCCTCTCTTTCTCTTTCCCTTCTCCTCTCTCTAAAAATAAATAAATAAAATTAAAAAAAAAAATTTACATCCCTGCTCTGGCCAGAGTGGCTCAGTTGGTTGAGCACTGCCCCAGAAGGCAAAAGGTTGCTGGTTCGATTCCCACTCAGGACGCACCTGGGCTGCAGGTTCGGTCCTGTCAGGGAGCATGTCGGTATTCTCTCTCACCTCAGTGTCTCCCACGTCGATGTTTCTCTCCCTCTTTCTCCTCCCTTCTCCTCTCTCTAAAAAAATTTTTTCAATTACATCCCTAAATCTATGACTTCAAATCTATGCTTTTGTCAGTTACAGAAAGAGAAAAATTAAAAAATACAAAATGCCCAAAAATATATGTCTACTACACAAAAAAAGTGATTAATGGAATTTTTTAAAGTAAGGTGGCTTCTTGTTAAAATAGCTTAAATGAAATATAATTTAATAATTCTCATGGTCTGAGTTCATTTTTCTCACCTAAATATAAAAAGTTGGGGAAAATGTAGTCAGAATTTAAAAGGGCAATCTTCTCCCCATAAAAGGCATTATAGTCTGGGGAGTTTTCTTCTTCAGGCTCCATGGTATGGCTTCAAATTCTTCGGTCTATGTCTGCACTGCTCTCCACACAGACATTTTTACTAGTAAAAAAAAAAAAGCATTTAATATGAGAATTTCTGAAGCCATCATCAACTAAAAACCTTTGATGAAACTTTAAGATCAGTACAAACTAGAATTCTATTTTGTTTGCTTACTCTAGAGAAACTTGGTATTAGAGAAAAAACAAGCAAAAGAAAGAGCATTAATAGTTCAAAAAAGGTAGCACACAGAAATGATCTGAGCAGATTCCAGGACCATTTGCATTATAAAGGGTCCGCGGGCTCCGGCAGTTAGCTGCCTTCGGAGGAACGCAGGCCTGGCCAGGCAGCGCTGTTTTAAGTCAAACAGCTAATTAATGACTAAACAAAAGAAATTTCAGTCCCAACAACACACATGGAGTACTAATATGTGTAATTATGAAGTAGTCATTTGTGCAATCAGAAAGTTGCATTAGCATAATTATTTCTGGCTCTGGGCCTTAAAAATATTAACTTAAAATGCAGAAACCCTGTAATAGTTCACCTAATGAAGATGTGAATACCAAACTGATTATGAAGTAAGAATTGGTTCTTTGACAAATGTGCTGTGCTTAATACATTCTTTCTCTCCTGCCCTGAATATAAAAATCAAGCCTAACCCTCCAGTTACCCAGAGGTATAAAATTTCTACTTGTAATATATTTTCTTCATTATCCAGAGCCTATGTATTAATATTCATATTAAGAATCAAAACTGTTTCCCTGAAAGTGTTTGCTACTTTTAAAAAAAGCATGCAGAAATACATGAGGTTTATGTATAATACTTAAAAAGGCAAATGAATAAAGAAGCCGAATGCTTCTATGAAAACAAAGATCACTAAATAGCAGCAAGACCCTGGGAAAGTGCAGCTGAAGTTACTCTTTGGGACAAACTGGAGAGCGCACGGGCTCCAAAATCCGGCCACGGGCTTGGACTCCCACCTCTTGCATGAGGATAGCCCACCTCACAGGACTAATCCGAGCAGTGCATGGATGACCATGCCAAGGACCGCCCAGTGCCCAGTGCCCATCTACAGCAGCCGCTGTACCAATGTTCACGGCCAGGACCACTGCTGTCGTCACCCTCGTGTCCTGTATCATCTTGAGAACCCGAGGGAAGGGCATGTGGGGTGGAGGAAGTGTCATCTAAAGTTGATTTGTTTTTAGATGCACTCACTTAAACTGCATTCAAGAAGGGAAGGAGATTTTACCTATTCCGGTGAGTAAGGGTAAAAGCAGCTTTACAAGGGCCTAAGACATCTCTTATCTTACGCTAGTCTCCCTTTTCAGTGACTTTCAGCTTCATCAGATGTTGGCATGTGAACCCACAATACGAATTCTATATTAACTCCTTTTAATCCAAAACTGAATCACAGAATGGTTTTGCCAAGTACACCAATGTGGTTCCAGGTCTTTGATTAAAAGCCTAGATAATACATAGAACAAATATTCCCAAGAATTAAAAGGAACACACAAATGAAGGTCAGACCAAGACAGGCCTATCAAGTGTGCTATCTTGACCAAATTATTTAACCACTTTTTTTTCTTTCATTGATTCTAGAGAGAGGGGAAGGGAGGGAGAAAGAGAAGAAGAGAAACACCAACGTGAGAGAGAAACATCGATCTGTTACCTCTTGCATGTGCCCTGACTAGGGACCGAACCCACAACCCAGGCAGGTGCCCTGACCGGGAATCAAACACAAGAGCTTTCAGTTTGCAGGAGGACACCCAAGCAACTGAGCCACGACAGCCAGAGCTTATTTAACTACTTTTAACCAACACTCCCGCATCTGTCAAATAAAATATTACACATCTTGTAATATTGTTGTAAGGCTTAGGAATAATTCTATCCGGTGCTCCGTCACTAGACCAGCGAAGAACAGGCGCTCCCTGAAAGGCAGCGCCACCAGGCACCATCTCCCTCTCCCTTCTCAGCAAACACACAACAAGCTGGGCCTTCTCAAGCAATCACAAACACCGCGCGGTGAGAAAGGCACGCCCCCAAAGTTCCACGGATGAGTCACACTACAGGAGTTCAACTCCATACACCTCAGTGGGGGGCGGGGAGAAGACGAGCGACCAGAAGGGGACAGCCGGTCCCATCCGGAGGCGCGGAGGCAAGCGAGCGGTTCCCACAGGCCTCTGCAGGGACACTGCCTGGTCGCAGTGAGTGGACCTACAGAAACACAGCTGTGGACAACACAGCCCCGAAACACAAGCCTGCCGATGCAAGTGGCCTGCCAGCAAACACAGCCATCTACTCCAACTCCAGGGACAGACGGAGCCCCTGGCAGTGGCAGCATGGCCACACCTTACTCCAGGAACCAACTGCCTGGGCGAGTCTGACTAACGGGACTCTGCCTTTCGTGGGACCACCAAGCCCCAGTGAGACACCGGGTGCACGGGGGTTCGCCTCCTTCAGGAGCTGGTGGCTGGCTGAAGGGCAGGGGAAAATGTCGATGCCCAGCTTGTTCAAAGAAGCACACACTCTGATCACAGCAGTGACGGTCTGCCCTTCCTGTTACCCAAGCCAGTTAAAAAAATGAATGGGAAGGGGCTTGGAGGACCACGTAAAAAAAGGACGGGGTTAAAAAGTACAAACTGGCAGGTACAAAGCAGTCGCAGGAATGTGAAGTACAGCCTAGAGAATACAGTCAGTAATACTGTGGTGACTGTGTAGTGACAGGCAGGTACTGGATTACGAGGGGATCGTTTCATAAGGTGTATAAATGTCTAATCACTGTGTTATACGCCTGAAACTAATACGACACTGAATGTCAACTGCAACTGAAAAACATTTTAAATACAAGAAATTTTATTTTTTGTTTTTTACCAGTACCATGTAATACTCTACAGAATGAATGACTCCTAATCTGAGTCTTCTGCTGTCACTCTAAGATTCTCCTATTTTTCCTAAAGCCCAAAACGAACAACAAAAAGCCAAGGTCCTCCACACAGAGACTCGGGCCAGCCTTCCAGCTCGGCGCTCCCGTGCAGCAGTTCCCAGTGCTGAGCACACAGGCCAGCAGGGCAGGGCACTCGCCGGCCCCGCCCAGCGGGGCGCCCTCAGCACCGCTGTCCTCCCCGCTCAGCAGTGGGGAGGCTTCTGCACAACAACCTGCATCTCTCAGACCTCAGCTTCACACTTCGCCCGTCACAGACAGGGAGGCAGGTCCTCTCTTTGGACTTGGACTTTAGCAACACGCGACCTGAACCAGCAGTTTCCAGGAAGCTACATGTACTATGGTCCTGGGACAAAATACATAACTTACTTTCCTTTTAATCGCATCCTCTATAAATATTCTTTATTGGGTGTTTTATAATGCATCTAAAATATTAAAGTAAAATATGTAAATAATTTAGAGGTAAGTAAACATGTGAGCTCAGTTGAAGGGCTGTGCTCCAAAGTTCCAAGCAAGTTTTGAAATCAATAATCTAAATAATCTACCAACTAAATTTCTAATACTGTTACCTCCAACATTATAAAATTCTTAAGACCACTGATTTTAATTAAGCAATAGCTGGTTTCAAATATATCTTCAAATCATAATTAAAGTAAATTGCCAACTTCATATAAAATATAAAATTGAAAAAATACATACCTATTATGTGTTTTGATACATGTAAATAAACTGGAGATAATATATAGTAATATGGTATCAAATCCATGTGTCAGGGAATACAAAGAAATATACTAAATTTTTAAATAATTCATGACCCAGTTGTGACCTAGTGAATGGCTCCCAAATTTACTATTTTTATTTTTTATTTTTTTTTTAAAGATTTATTTATTTATTTTTTAGAGAGAGGAGAAGGAAGGGAGAAAGAGCAATGTATGGTTGCCTCTCACATGGCCCTCACTGGGGACCAGGCCTGCAACCCAGGCATGTACCCCGACTGGGAATCGAACCGGGACCCTTTGGTTCCCAGCCCGCGCTCAATCCACTGAGCTACACCAGCCGGGCCCAAATTATTCTATTTTGCTGACAGAGTAACAATCTATTATTAACACTAATTTCCACCGTATCTACTTTGTTTTCATGCCTTAAATGTTTAAAATAGTTAACAAATGACCGACTGAAACAATAGCCTCTAAACTAGCTAATGCTTCTCAAAGTGAGTTGAGTGTTCCATCTGAAGGGGAAATATTATTTATGCAAATAATCAAAACACACATACCTTAAAAGCTATTTAAAATCAGCCGAGATGAGGTAACAAAGCTATGAGGCCCTAGTGATTATTTCCATCGGTAAACTAGGATACATAAAGAAACTTTCATCCATATAACCTCTTACAACTCAAACAAAAGCATTCCAAATTGAGAAGTCAGAGCAAAATAATCTTTAAAAACTAAGGTGAACAGGCACCACTGTTTTCTTGTCATGTCTTGTAACAAAATGTGTACCCAATGCAGGGCCGGGTGTTACATTTAACTAAACTCGGAAGTCAGTGTGGAGCCGGCAACACAAATCGATGACAACTGCACACCAGTAAGCCCAGCGCTCGGAATTAAAGGAATGTAATTCTCCAAGAGACGGACACATACCCGTCCTCACCAACACACTGAATGGGTAGCACCCTAAACGCGAACATTCAGAGTCCAAACTAAGAAAGACGACACAGCAATCTACCCTGAGTAGCAACACTCCCAGATTAAGATTTACCAAAAAAAGGAAACATCATTCAAGAAGAAAAATTTTTATTCATTCTAGTTCATCAAACTTCTATTGGATGCCAAAAACAGGGTTTGGCAAAAGTTACTTTACAGCTGTGAGGACATGAAGCAGAGTCCATTCCTGTATTGTTACCTGTTAATTACTGTATTACGTCCCATATGAACAACTGTAAAGCCACGTTTGCCCCGCCCGTGCACAGTCTACTGCACAGCCTTCATCCTTAATGAAAGTCCTACCGCCACGGCAAACCAGTCCACCCCCACGCAGCCCTGCTTCCTCAGAGGACCAACTCCGCGCCACTTTGCTAGCAGGAAGCCAGCTCTACGGGAACTTCACGTCGCCAAGACACTGCGCATTCCGGGGGCACTGGGCTTACCTCACCCACTCGCAACAACAAAGCACTGAGGTTTCGTGGAGATGCAGGCAGAGTTCACCACCAACGCGAGACGCCAAAACGCAGAAACACACAGACAGAGGAACTCGCGCTACCTCAGCAAGTCACTCAGCGGGCACATCTTACAGTTTTCAAAACAAGCAGATCAGAGACAGTTCAAGAACCATGTTGGTTTCTGTCAAATCCAGATTAAATATTCTTCTCGTTTACAATTTCCTAGTTCAATTATTTCAAATTTAAAGCTAACATAAAGTAGTACTATGCAAAATAACCTAAGAAGTTTGCCCTTCAAGAAATTATACCCCTAAAAATAGAAATTTATCTACCTCATTAGTGTTCCAACGGTGCCTCTCTTTGGGTAAACTTGAACATTTCGGCAGACATTCAAGCAGCTTTTTCGGTAAAAAGATTTTTACATGACTACTATTGCTGTTCCCATGATCATCTATAAAGAAGAAAACAATAAATTCAGAGAAAATAATAGAGAAAATCTCCTTTTAAGTATACTGGCAAGATCTGAAACAGCCGCTCAGGTCAATCACTGAGAGCCCAGGAGCACCAGTCACTCATCTTAGTTAGCAACACTCATGACACACTTATCAGACAGGTGGCAGCAGGGACCTGGCCAGCAGACCGAAGTAAGACCGAGCTTCTGCTCCCCGCCAAGCTGGCGAACAGGGGCTACCCCCAGCGGCTGCCCATGACCAGAACGGTACTTTGAAAGGTTCTCGCACCAGGTTCCCGTGAAGGCCATCAAAATTGCAAAATGCTTTCACCTCACAAAACCCAGAAATCTTCTATTAACCAGTTGCAAAGTTTTAAGTTATTTTCAGGGAAGAAGAATTCTAATAAAATAGGGCAATTTCATTCATAAGCTAATACTACTTCATCCCCTAGAATACAAATGAGACTTACCCTTTCAAAAGCAAATTACAAATCTTATAGATATAAGGAATTCAAAACTGCAATTAGCTAGGTAATACAGAGGCTGGCCTTTCTAGCCTAAATGAAAAAATATACTACTTTAATTAACTTGATTTACATATACATATCTATATCATTAATGTATTTCATCAACATATAACTGCTAAATTAGTGAAAGAAAAATCCATTACTTTCAGACTAGACAGCATGTCACACTACCTGATAATCGGCCTCCCTGATACCTTCTAGAAGAGATCATTTCCTTTATCATGTCATTCATTTATTTACACATCATTTCCTATTTCATTCCTGTAACAAAGTCCCTTTGCCTGGCTCAACATTTCTTGACAGTTTTGGCACATTTAGTTCCAACTTTCAAATTACCCACTCCAATTTTTTAATTGCTAAATGGAAGCCCCAATATCCAAAGGGTGCAATGAATAACCAGATACTAAGGAGCAATGCATTAAATACTAAACACTGAATTTGCTCCAGAAAGTCACAGCTGAAATAGCTTATTGTGATATTAACAAGATAGAACAGCAACACTGAACTCCAAGAGTCCAGGATTCAGGCCCAGTTCTGCTACTTACTAATTGTGTGACCTTGGGTAAGTTACTTAATATCTTCAGTTTTCCTAAATCAAGGAGAATTAGATCACGCCTAAGTCTCCTCCAGGCATAAATCCCTACAGAACTGACTGTCATTCAATGACTACCTATCTATCAATTAAACAGCCTTACGTGGCATCAGATATTAATAATGTTAAAAGTGAAATACAACAACGCATTTTTCCAGTCATTTACTATAATGTGGCTTAGCACAATCTCTTTTTGGAACACGTGAAAAGCATAAAAGAATAAAAAATATTTTCTACAATCACAATAAAATCCTCTCCAAAGATTTTTCATCTGACTTACACATTTCTTCTCAAGGAAAAGATCTTAACGGGAAAATATTGGGCATAGAAATAAAGTCTAAAAAAATTTACAACATCATATGGAAATATTTTATAGGGAGGAAGTTAGGACTAAGCTTTAGCATACTAAATCTTTTTTGGTCCATGAACTACACAACCAATTGAATTATAATGCCCATCCTCTATTTCTACAAGCAGTATAAAACTTGAAAAACTTCAGAACTGATTGCTTTTAAGAATCCAAAATTTTAATTTAATAGTAAAATCAAATTAAATTTTTAAAAAAATCTTGCTATGGAACCAAAAAGAGTGTTCAACAAAGAGAAGTTCATAGAAAGTTCTGTACTAATTACAGAATCACAGCCTATAAAGCCCTGGTAACTGCAGGTACTCACACAGGCTCCCTGCGCTCCACCCCAAGGGAGGGACCACAGCCCACGAAACTCCAAATGCAGAACACCAAGTCACTTGAGCCTTTCTTTACCTCCCTTCCCTTCTCTCTGCCCCTACAGTGGTCTTATTCTTATTTTTAAAACCTCCCATGATGTGTACAACTCTGAAAGTGCAGGACAAATTCTAAAATCTGTGCTCAACTCAAACGTTCACCATTTACAGGGTGCCTTTTATGAAATCAGTGCTCTACAAGGTAATCAACGGCATATCCTGAACTGTGTGCATCTAGTCATATCACTGAGAAAAGTACTTAAAATAGAATTTTGAACAATAACAAGAGAATATTAAACCTCAGCTTCTCAGGTTCTAGTCATAACCTGAAGTCAATTATCTGTCCTTTTAGCCTCTTTGAGGGACCTGCTGTCTCTGTCACATATAAAGTGTATCTATCTGTGTACAGGCATGTCTATTTGTGTGTACGTGCATGTGCGCACACGTGTGGAGAGGAAGCGAGAGGCACAGAGAACTCTTCCCAACAGCAGGAGCCCTAAGCAGAGAAGCCTTCTGTCTCCCACTCTGACGTGGAATCAGGCCGCGGTGAACCGGCCGGAAGGAGAAGGGCTGTGTAAGCACCGACACAATCGAGGTTCTAAATACCGCGCCTTACGGGACGCACAGCCCTGGGTTCAAAAGGAACAGGGGTGTGGCAGGCCAATGGGTTCCCCTTAGTCAGTTTTTAAACTGTGCTATTCCCAGAATTTTAGGTTCATGCTGAATACAAATTGGATGTTTTTAAGAAACGTAACAACGGGTAATTTTCCCACTGTGCATTATGAAGATGGCAATTTTAATACTGGGAAAAAGAATATTAGGAATTCAAGTAGGCAAAATGTTAAAAGTCTTATTTTCAAATTTCAGTTTTTCCAGTTAAAAGTGTGATAAAAAGTAATTTTGCTTTTCCACTGGAAAAGCACTGTTCACGTGGCTACACTGTGAAAAGCTGTGCCTTTCCAGAAAGAGCTGCTTTTTCCTGTTTGGGGGATAACTACATATGGTATAATCATGAGAGACACACATGTGCCCGCCTCTCAGCCCTCGCCTCGGCACCAGGACCGGGTCAGCGGCCCGAGCGACCAGCGGCCGCCTCCAGCCGCACCCCAGGCCTGAACGCAGACAGCGGAACTCTGCACTGCGAGATGGAAGTGCCAGCCAAGTGCTGTGCGACACTTCATTGTCACTACCGAGCAGAATATTCATGTGTGATACATGGCTTTAGAAAATTATTTGCTAGCCTCCTTCACAATAAAAATAACTTAGCGAAGCTCCTGAAGCTGACAGATGATCCGCTTGGCTGACAGCTGCAATTCTAGAGAATGAGCCGTCCTTTCCAATCAGCCCGCAGATATTTTCCAAATAATAATTTCCGACACACAATATAATTTAGCTAAAGCTTTCTAAAACATACAAAAATGCTCATTCACTTCATCAGATGAAAAGTAGAATTCTTGTTTTCCTGTTTTATTTCTAAAAACTGAGATTCACATTGCCAAATCCTTTATTTAAATCCAGAGAAATACATTTGACCTTTTCCTAGCAACCCACTGTTGACTTTTGCAAAGTGAATTGTAACTATATTAACTCTAACCTGGAAGTGATGCACCCATTTTATTTTAAGACATAATTAATAAAAATTAAATAATTTTGGCTCTGTGAATAATTATAGACACTATTACTCAATCAAGTTGATTATGATAAATGTCTCAACCTCTAGACCAAACTGCTCAAAAGAAGTCAGTATAACAGTGTATTAAATTGCTAGATCTTATTGGGAATATATTTGATCAACAACTTGGAGTGGTAAAATTAAAAGGAAGCTCTACAATTTTCTGTTTAGCTCTAATTATCATGTGCTTCGATTTAATTAGTAGGATAGGAGCTGATTCGGGAAAACATAACCACACACTGTTCTCCAGTCGGCACGGCGCCGCGGCAGCAAGCGCTGCAGCGCTAATGTGCGACCCTCGAACCGCTCTTCATCCAAGATAAATATTAATTAGGCACCAGCGATGTGCCAGCACTGCTATGATTCCTCTTTATTCTTTTCCAAAGAGATTCTCCAAAGTGAGTTAAACTCAGTTGTAATTATCCAAAAGATATTTAAAGTTAAAAAACCAAAAAAAATAAGGTTTTTAATAGAAACACATAACTAGTTTTGCTATTGAACAACCCCTTTCCTCTTAAGAGTGTGTGACCATCAAATCTTACCCTTTCTACTTTTTAGGTGGCCCAGATTTACCCTTTTTTTCTGTCAACTGTAGTATCAAATCTCTGGCCCAGGTTTAGGTCAACTCATAACCCAGGTTCAATGACCTTCTATTTATCTACACTTACATTTCTGGTCTGCAAACAGGTGGGCAGGACAGACACTGCGGAGGCAAGGGAGCCCGTGATCAAGGACTTCCGTCTGGGTTCGGGGGCCTCTCCCCCTTCATGCCATGCAGTGTCCATCCGAGCTCCATGGGATCGGGTACATTTACTCTCTACAACTTCTGTGGGCACGAACCCCTGTGGGACTCTGTGTCAGGCACCCAGAAAGGAGTTTACATGGCACTGCCTCATTTAATCCTCACAAAATCCCATCAGGGCATAATTACCCCCATTTTACAGATGAAGAGCCAGAGGGCCAGATTAACTTGCCCAAAATCTACAGCTAGTAAGTGGCTTAAGTGGGATTCACACACGACCTGTGGCTTTTCCCACGTGACTCCTACTCTAAGTCATCTGGAATTTGACACTAGAATTACAGAATCGTTGTTTTGGAATCTAACATTTGCAGAGCGCTTTGACTTCCCCATGTGGTTAAACCTTTGCCGTTTTAATCCTCACAGAAAGGTTACGAGGGCAGTATTACTTTGCTACCCCCAGAAGGATTAAGTAACTCATCTAAGATCACACAGCAAGTTAAAGGCAGAACCCGGGTCTTCTAAATCCTGGCACAGGCCATTCCCTGCACTACAATGACGGAAACACTCTCGCTGCCAAGCCCACCCCTTCCTGTAAGTCAAAAGCTTTTCGAATCCTACCTTCTAGAGGTGGCACGGTGTTGAGAACACAGTAGGTGCTAGTTCCGCAGAATACACTTTGGGAAACGCTCTAAGGAAACAGAAAATAAAATGTAAAACTAATCTTTGAAAAAGATACCCACTGGCTCTTCTGTGGTCTTCCTGCCAAAGATGCACAACCTGGATCAAACCCCAAAGGAGAACAGTCTACAGAAGGACTGGCCTGTGCTCTTGCAGAAGGTCAAGGTCATGCAAGGCGAAGCCTGCGAGGATGGTGTGCCCTGGAGGAGACGGGAGAGACAACGGCGCGCGGCCCAGGGTTCTCCTGGGGCTCTCTCTGCAGATGTTACCTCTGGGCCAGCCGGCACAGCGGGAGTAGCATCTGGGGGTGAGATGGTGGAAATGCCTCGGTGTGAGCTTCCTGATTTTGACTACTGTCTTGTGGTGATGGAGAAGAATGTTCTGGTTTGTAGGAAATACAAAAATTTGGGGGGGGGGCATATTGGCAACGTATTCTCACATAGTTCAAGGAGGGAAAAGTTCTTTGCACCACACGGTTTTTCTGTAGGCTTGAGTGCTGCAAAATTTAAAATCTATGTGTGTGAGAATACATAGATGCTGGGAATATGTATTACGTGTAAAAAAAGTTAACAGGGAGCGTGTGTGTGTAGACAGTACATTTTCACTAAGAAGAGCCAACGCCATACTCGTTTTGCAGCTCAGCCCACCGTCAGCGACATCATTAACCACTTCCCAACAGCAATGCCAACACCCACCGCACCCAAAAGGCTCCACTGAGCACCGGCCAACACCACGGCAGGTGCAGGAGGCCAGGAAGTAGCTGAAGAACAGGTGTCTGCTCTTGGGCTGCTTCGTGTAGATAAAGTTACAGTTTTCATACAAAAAACCTACACAATGGTACCCTTAAAAAAAGGAAAAAAGTTTTCTGTGAGTCTTGCCAGCCAATTATTTTCGGTCCTGAGAATATCCTTTTCTTTTGGCTACAGTATTAAATAAATTTTGAGATTGTTTATCCTGCATTACAAACCACATATTTATATATTAGAAATACAAGGATTGTTTAGGAAGTCTGACAACCGCCTCAACGTTTTATATTTACAGTATAAATAGCTCGGTTCTTTCACTTCCTAGCTGTCCTTGGGAAAGTAATTCAACCTCTGTATTACCTCATCTCCTAACTCATAGGGCTGTTGGGAGAACTGAATGGGCTAAAGCATACAACAGCACTTTAAATCCCAAAGTACTGCATCAATATAAAATGTTACCGTGGTCAGTACAGATAATCTTCAACAATGTTAACATTTTCTGAGAACAAACTAAGGATGGCCTAAATTTTTTGTGCCAAAAAGAGAGCTGAAATCTGACTAACGTTGACTTCCCTGAATTTTTAACTTCCCTGCTTATATCCATGATCAAATGTTTCACCATAAGTAAGTCTTTCTCCACAATCTGACTCCTAGCTACCAGGATAAGTATCAGCTTCCTAATTACTTATTTTCTGTTTCTAGAAAGTTCTTGTTCTAAGACTTTTACTGGCCTTCTATTTAATTTAATCAATAATGGTAACTACCGACTGGCAACCTGTGGCAGCATCTGTAGTGACAACCTAAGAACTATGGACAAACCTCAGAATCGATGGACCCTTTGGGAAATTCAGCACGTTTCTTCCCATGACGGTGAGCGTGAAGCGGTGAAAGCACATCATGGAAATCGGCTCATGTACAGTCAGCAGGACCGACTTCACGTAACATGTGCAAGAGCCCCAGCAACAGCTGTCCAACCACATTAATGCAACATCTCATCTTAATGTGGCTTCTGAACTGAAACTTGAAATTTTATCATGTTAAAAAGAATGTCTTACATTCAAATTCAAGGCTTAACATTTTCTGGCTTCCTATTACCAAAAAAAAAGGTAGCATAAGTTTACCACTTATCAAGATGTCTTAATGTCTTAACATCAGAAGTTTTACAAATCACCAAAGTGCAGTAGGACACGCTAATTAATGGCTTGGGGTGGGGGAAAGGACTATTACACCTGACTTCAAAGTCTGATGATAGGTAAATCAATGGTAAAATATACCAAATAACAAATCAGAAGGATTAAACACCCAAAATAACACGTAACAAAAATATCACAACCAACCAACCATGATCTCTCCACAGCACTGGCATAATAAGCAGTTTTAATGGTTTAATTTAACAAGAATGGAAACTCAGACGAACTGAGGGTGAGATCAAATGTCATTCTATCCTGAGAAAAAAACAGGTTCTCAAAACAAGCCAAAAATCCACGAGGCAACTCACATAAGAAACAGCTACCTTCTGTCAAATGCCCAGGGGCCAGCCTCTGAGGCAGGCCCTTCCTCTGGACCTCCTGAGACCTGTCTCCCAGACAGAGAGGCCCCCGGGCCGAGAGTCTGGAGAGCTGGAGTCCTGCACCCCAGCTCCGCGGGCCCGGCTGAGGAGTCTCGGCAAACAGCTGCCCTCTCTGCCCGCAGATCCATGTGCAGGGGAAAAGCACAAGATCAACATCAGGAAGGGCTGGTTCAAACCTTCCCAGGCCTCCCTGGCTGCTCTGACCTCCAACTCCAACCTCTGGCCCTTCGGGCACCTTCCTCCCACTGCCCACACCCAGTGCCATCTGAGTAGCCTCTCATAAGACACATGCCTCTTTATTATAACCCCTTCTACCTGTTCTTCAAACAGCAACAAGCACCTAACATGTGCCAGACACTCTCCTAGGAGCTGGGGCCCAGCAGTGAGCAAGACAGACACAAGTCCTTCCTACCCTCGTGGGGTGCATGATGCCAGGGGAAGGTGAGGTAGGGAGACAAAGGCTGTGAAGGAAAGAAAACGGGGCAGTGTGCACAGGTGAAACACCAGGTAGGGGCATTCACCTGTGTCTGAATGTACATGTGTGTCGGGGTAGGGGCTGCAGGCCTGGAGTACCAAGAAACCTGGCTGCTCTCACTGAGCAGCTGCATGGCTCTCAGCTGGACTCCCAGTAGTCATCCAGGGGGACTTTTCACATTCTGACGCCCAGGCTGCATTCTTGACCATTAGGTCAGAGCATGTGGCGATGGGACCCAGGCTTCAGGATCTTTTAAAGGTTCCCAAGTGATCCCTAGACATATCCAAGGATGGGAGCCTTGTGTGACGCTTGGCAACTCTCTAACTTCCCAGTTTACTCCCAAGTGAAACGGGAGCTGACCTCGAGCAGTGTGGCCCCACCTTCAGTGTGCATACGGGTCACTGGGGCTCTGGCTAAGAGGCAGGTCCTGACGCACAGGTCTCAGCGGGGCCTGCACTGTGTCCCATGCGCGATGTGGGGCCATACCTTGAGTGTCAGGACCTAGATGATCTGGAAAATCAGGAATCTGACCTAAAAAAGACCCTTCCAGGCCCTTCTCTTGCCTCTGAAACTTTCTAAGTAAACTTTCTCTTATAAAATAAATATATAAAAAGATCCTTTCAGTCCTACCATTCCTTGACTGCACAATTCCATGAATTCCCAAATAGATGAAGTACTTACTTCTGTCTGTTAACACAAACTGTAATATAAAACTATACCGGAATATCCAAGCAAGAAACTACAGGGATGGTTAATTATCATAGTGTCCAGTGGCTCCAAAAGTGGTCAAGAAGGGAAAAACAGATGCTCTATAAAATAGATCCCCTGTCAACAAAAAGCACACCATCGAGTCAGAGATAACGCTAAAACGAAGGGAATGAAGAAACAACGCGTGACTCACCAAAGGCTAACACAAGGGGCAGGTGGCAGCAGCGCGGAAACTCGGGGACCACCCGGGCACCAAGCACAGAGTCTGGCACAAGGCCTTTAGAGACACAGACTGTGTCACCTATTTTGGTCTCCCTTCGGGAGGCTGCACATAGCCACACTCCTTATGCATGCATATACGCTTTGGGTGTTGGAATAAATGAAACAAAATGCTATGCAATAAGAAGTGATTACAGGCTTTTGAACAGAGAAGTAGCATGATGAAAACTGTATTTACAGGGCTTTGAAATAAGGACTGAGAACGTTTAAGTCTCCATAGAGTCCTTTTAAAGCTAACTGAGGACGCACAGGGCTTGTTAAATCAAAGACGGAGAGAGGCCACGCTGAACGCAGTAAACCACTTGTGTTAATTAGAAGTGATATACTGAAAACAACGTCCTCATAAACTTTACCATGACGCACACCGGTCAGTACAGATCACATGACACACACACACAATCACACTTGAGCAGGGCCCGAAATCCTGAGCCCCTTCACTACACTCGCCAGCCTTGCGGAGCGTTCCAGGAGTGGTGCCTGGATCGGGGAGGGAGGCTGGCTCGGAACAAACTGTCTCATGGCTCAATACCATCGGTAGTTACCCCCTGCTCATGCAAAGTTCCAAACAGGTGCGCCCGACCTGCAGCAAGCCCTCCTCCAGGCAGCGGCTCGGGCACGAGCCCTCCTTAGCCACCGAGTCCTCCTGCACTGGCCGGCAGGGAGGGGAAGGGCACGGACACCTGTGCCTGGAGGGTTTCGCGGGCCAGGCCCGGAAGTGGCCCACTTCTCTGCTCCACTGGCTCAAATGTGGCCACAAAGCCACACCTAATTGCAAGGGAGGCTGGGAAATGCAGTCTGGCTCCGTGCCCAGGAAGAAAAGATGGAGTTCACGATCAGCTGGCAGTCTCTGCCACAGTGCCATTTGTCATTGTTTTTTTTTTTTATTACACAAGAGTCACTCCTTTCAGAAATGTCTTCTGTTAACCTACAACTCCACCTTTAATTCCTAAAGCCATTCAGCACCTAAAACCAATCTAGTAGTTTTTCTTCTCTAATAAAGTATTTTTCTAACATAGTCAAAACAAGACTATAACAAGGGCATCCTTAAAGCCACGTCTGGCTTTCCATTCTGCTATCTCAGGTCCTTAATGGCTGGCTAATAATAGAAGCTCGAGTATTTTTTTAAATTCCTGACACTCCCAGAAGTGCACGGAAAGGAAAAAGACCGGCCCCGCTGCCTGCCTTGGTGACGACGGCGAGACGCACTAAAGGCCATCGGCCTTCTTAAGACCCCCTCTCCCTCTCTGAAGGCCGCCCTGAGTTGCCTGGCACCCATCCTCTGGCCCCTAAACAATTAACCAATACGACAAAAGCTAGCTTAGACCCACTAAATACTAAGTGGGTAAAAACACTCACCAGCGCTCACAGATACCAACAGAACTCAGACTCATCTTTGCGGCAAGCGAGTCCGGGCCGACCAGACCAGAAGGGGCCCAGGCTCTGCCCCAGGCCACTCACTCCCTGGAGACCCTCCACAGAATGAAGACCAGCATGCACTCCTGAACAGAAGTAACTGTATCGTTTTTTCTGAACCACAAAAAGTTAATGGGGGGAAAATATGTGACACAGTACTAAAATATTTTCTGCTTACATATTACCTCTTTTCAAGAAGTTTAAAATATACCGTAAGTGCTACTATAAAAACCCTTGCAACATTCCTATGGGACAAAGACAAAATTAAAGCGTGTGCCCAAGTTAAAAGGGGAAAGTCCGATCGGTGGCTGACTTCACACGAGGAAGGGCAGCTAGTAAGAAGGCGAGGAGTAGCCTCGACGGTATTTAGGGCACAAACCATTTTAGGCTCTCAAATTGAGTTCAACACCTAGAATTGAGTTCAAAGCAAACAAGTAGCTAAAACAGACCACAAAACTGCTCAAGTTCCACGAGGCTTACAGAGGAATTAATGCTACAATATTTCAAGCCTGATTTATGACCTGAGAAATCACATTAATTGATTCACTATTACCAGATGCATGTAGAGCATATTTAAAGTGATTTCAGAATGAAAAAAATTATTCTTTCTAGATATGAATCACAGTATCATCAGAACTTTCATAAATTTAATTTGGCTACGAAGTCAGAATGCTCAGTATTCTGAAAATAATCAAAGAGCACTTATGAAATGCCCACACGTGTACAAACACATCCCAGTAGGGCACAGTCAGAAAACAGCCACACAGAATTTAAAATGTCATTGTTTTAGTAGCACTTTTCATTACCAGCACTAATGATAACGATATTTTTAAACTGATAGAACAGATACTACACTTGATCTTAGCCAAAAGGCCGAGAAGCAATGATAACAATATTTTTAATTCCTCAAAGACAAAGCATGTGAAACAGCAACAGAACCAACCCAAGAAAGAGGCAGTCCACTGGATGTTATGCACTGTCACGAGCATCTGCCCACAGAAACTCCTGCCTGGTCCCACGGGTAGCAGAGCACACTTCGTGCGAGCCCTAGGAAAGGAGACAGTGAGGCCCGCGGGGACAGACTCTTGCCAAGGGCACGGCCAGGAAGGAGCAGAGCGAGGGCCAGGAGCAGGTCCCCCAAACCCGTGCCGCTTCCACAAGAACGCAGGCCCTTTCCTGGCGCCGATGCTTCCCGGAGGCAACGACGCAGACGTCTGGGCAGGAAAAGGACCCAACTCTCCGCCAGAGAAGCCCCAGCACCGAGAAGACACTGAGGGCTCTCAAAGGCTATCCAGTGGCCTAAGCTGGGCTCCCGTCCTGAAGGGAGGCAAGCACGGCCCTCCCGCGCACGCCCAGGTGTCGAGCCAGTGGGAAAATTTCCCTTGCTTCTTTAGCACTTTTTGGTCCACGAACCACAGACTGACTACCTACCCGTCACCTACCACTACTTGCTAGTGCCCCCAAAACTAAAAGCTCATCAAAACTAAAGGAGAGAATGGCACTGATTCTCACGACAGAGCAATGAGGCACGCACTGAGAGAATGGCAGCCACGGCCCCCAACAGAACTCGGCTCCATGGGAACCTCATCCAGTCCACGCACAGCCAGAACCAGCGAGGAAGCCGAGATGCGCTCTGAGGCCAAAGAGATCTTTACAAAGTCCACCCACAAAAGCTCACACACTTCGCTGTGAGAGGGCTCCCAGCCGTGTTCCTGGCTTGATTACTACTAAACAGCTCACAGTTCTAATCAGCTTAATTACCAGGTTGCCAAGCCCAGAGATCAGAAGCAACAAATCAGACGGAAAAGAATAGCTAGAAAGTGACAGAGAGGGAGAAGCAAAGGAGTGACAAGGAATAGCAAGGACAGATTTAAAAAAGAAACAAAGAATAAAAACTGGACAAAAGTACTTGAAAGGTACAGCAGTTTGGCGTCATTTATAACGAAAGCAAGCACGCTACTCAAAAGGCCCTGGAAATATCGCAGTATTAGATAATGCCAGTTCAATAACTCGGTACAACACAGGGAAACCAAGTTAACAAGGGACATGGATGTCAACATCCGCACATTCCACTGAACGTGAGCAAAGGAGCACAGTTAATGCCATGTGTCTGCGTATCGCTTTACGTCCTGTAAGATACTTCCCCATGAATTACCTGACTTGACCCTCAACATCCTCCTAAGGCCTGCAGTGCAGACACCTCCACTAGCCAGGAATGTGCCGATAAATCACTCAGCTTCAGCAAAGCAAAGAGCTTACCAGTGGCAGTTACTACAGCCTGTTAGCTCATCTCGCAGGAGAGGCACCTGTCCCCCTTGTTGGGGTGGAGACCGCAGGGAAGGCTCCTGAGGAAGGTCACCAACACCAACAGGGCTGTATCTGAACCTTCCCTGTGAATCCACCTCCCAAATTTCCCTCTAAAAGTTCCCATCCTGCCGTCTGCAAGCCCTAGGGCCTCTTTTGGAAGAACTGTTCTAGTGCCCCCTAGTACCAGCACCCTCCTTACTTGTGGGTAAGCCTCATGGTGAGCCACCTGTGATCACCAGCTCTGAGTCAGCACACAGCTTTGTGTGACACACTCCCGTTGAGAGTGCACCAGAGCTAGTGACTTGCTCCTAATAGGAGAACGTGGCACAGGTGAGGAGACATCACTTCCATGATCAGGCGACACTGATCATACTTCTGTCTTGCTAGCAGACTTCCTTGCTGGCTCTGATGACGCAAGCTGCCACGCTGGAGAAGCCCACATGGCAAGGAAGTGAGGGCAGCCAACAGCCCACAAGACAAAATCCTTCATTCTACGGGAGCTTGGCCATGAATCCTTCCCCAGTCGAGCCTTCAGATGAAACTAAGCCCAACCAACCCTTGCAGGCTTGTGAGGCCCTGAAGCGGCAGACCTAGCAAAGCCCTGTCTGAACTCCTGGCCCACAGGATCAGATGACAAACATGTCCTGTTCTAAGTCACTAAGTTTGTGGTGATTTGTTACCACAGGGATAGGTAACTAACACACCCACAGTCCATCAGGTTCCAGGGATTTCTTTTCTCAACTTGGACTTGATCAGTCATTTCACTATCATTTTTACTAGCGCTCTGTATTTACCACAAAATCCCTGAAAGAACTATCTACCTTCTTGCTACCTCTTTCTCATTCTCTCCACTCACTATCAAATCGACAGAATCATTACCTTTTTCATAGTCTTCATTTTAGTGAAGCTCTGCAGCATTACAGCTAATAAACTCCTTACAACCCTCTGCACTTAGCATCACTGACTTTATGTTCTTGTTCTGTTACTTCTCTGACCATTCTTTCTCAGTTTCCACTGTTGCTCTCCCCTCCGGTGGCATTTAAACGGAAGCAAGGCCTAAAACAGAGAAAGCGTGGCGCCCTGGCACAATCAGAGTCTGAAAGAATGAGCATAGCTGGGAGCAGAGAGGGAGCTGGCGAGGTGAGCATGGGGCCCTTATTAGCACCTTCACGGAGAACTGACTTCCACCCCATCAATGCCACTGCCACTCATCCACGCACGTGCACCTGGAACTCCAGTCGCTCCCTGTGCCTTCCTGGCTCTATGCCTTTGTTCTGCTTCCCTCTACTTGGGTGCAACTTCTCTTCCAGCCTGTCCATGATGCCAGGCCAAATTCCATCTCCTTCAAGAAGGCTACCCAGTTCCTCCCAGAGCTTCATTACAGCATGCATATGAGCAGCCTGGAACCCATCACATCCACATCTGCCCCCCTGCAGATGGGGGCTTCTAGAGTATGTAGGAACTGAAGCGAATCTTAATCTCAAAGAGCAGGGAAAACGTTCAGGAAAATATTCAATTTACCAAAATTGCATTCCCAAGAAACCAACCATGGAAAATCACACAAAAAAATTATTTTTAAATTATACTAATACAACCTAATGCAATCAATAAAAAAGCCTAGATTTCTCTATGTTCTCATATATATATATCTTATTTATTCCTAAATAAAAACAAGTACACACTGCCTCATAAGATTAAAAAACAGTACGTAAATAAGCTCAGAAAGGTTGAGTTACTTATTTAAGGTCACAAGGCACTTAAGAGGCAGAATGAAGACCAGAGTCAAACCTGCAGATACTCCTTCTCAAAAGAATAAACAGTCAGAATATAATCAGAGTATCCCCACGCATCTCACTAACCAGCTCATCCAATTAACTGGAACTTCTTTCCCTCATTTTCCCCACAATTAATTCCCATGTTCCTTCATAGCTTAACTCAAGAATCCTCCACCAGCCTCTCAGATTAGTCAATCCCTTTATGATACACCGTTCTTCCCTTCATAGTACTTATGTCTTCCCAGCACTGTGTAAGTTGTAATTTCACATGGCACCTTTATTAATTCAGTTTCCCCATCAGCTCCATGAGGACAGGGACTATGTCTGTCCTTCTCTGTGCCTGGCACTTCATTATTTGTTGAGTAAATGAACTGACTTGAGAGTATAACAATAACTGATACTCACATGGCCCCCACAGGACTACGAGATCCTAAACTATCTGACACCTCCAATAATAATAATAACAATTATATAAATTTTAATGTCAGTTTTGTTGTAACACATTCTAAGTCTTTGATAATTAAATGTTCATATAAAATATCTGTCAATTCTTTATTAATCAGAACAAGTGTTAACCAGAATACCACATTTTTTGTAAACATTCAAGACAATAGCAAACTTTTACATCAAAAGAACACATACCAAAAGAAGCTAGCCTAAAGGCTGTATGAATTAGCTATTTGCTCTCCTGAACATGAAAAGACCCATTCCAGCCTATCAGTGAATTACAGTGTCTCACCAAAGCAGCCTACTGTCGTAATAAATTAAAACAACAATTTTTTTAAGGCAAGAAGCTTGGATGCTTGAGTTACCCAGTAGTTCCCAAGCAAATAGTAGACCCATAAAGAGACTTTTGACTCCCAAAATTGATCCACAAAACATAATCCCTATCAATATCAAAACTGCCTGCTTTGTAGAAATTGACAAGCTGATCCTAATATTCATGTGGAAAGTCAAGGGACCTAGAACAGTTAAAATAGTCTTAAAAAAAAAAAAAGAATAGAGTTGGAGGACAGACACCTCCCAATTTCAAAACTCACTAGAAAACGACAATAATCGAGACAGTGTGGTACTGGCAAAAGGATAGCTGTACAGATCAACAGATCAGAACTGAGGCCCCACACATTCGTGTTCAGATGACTGACAAAGGTGCCAAGGTGCTCCAATAGGAAAAGAAGGTCTTTTCTACAAACGGTGCTGGGACAACTAGACAGCCACATGCAAAAAAGAATGACGTTGGAAGCCTGTCTACCTCAAAACATATACAAAAATTAACTCAAAATGCATCAGAGACCTAGATGCAAAAGCTAAAACTATACAAATTGTTTAAAAAAAAAAACATAGCTATAAATCCTCATGGCCTTAGCTTAGACAATGGTTTCTTCTGAGACCAGGCGAGATGGGGCTGGTTCAGTGTGGTGTGGCCACAGACAACAGTTTCTTAATGCTGACACCAAAAGCTTAAGCAACAAAAGAAAACACAAACAAATTAAACTTGATTGAAATTGAAAACTTTTGTGCTTTAAAAGACATTACCAAGAAAGTGAAAAGATAGCCAACAGAATGGGAGAAAATATTTGCAAATCACCTATCTGAAAAGGGACTGATACCCAGCATGGATAAAGAATGCCCACGACAAGCAGCCACTCTGGAAAACAGTCTGGAGTTCCTCCACCGAACACTGAGTTACCATATGACCCAGCAATTCCAATGCTAGGTACACACCCAGGGGAACTGAGAACACACGTTCACACAGAAACAGGGACACAATGTTCACAGCAGCACTATTCATAATAACCAGAAAGTGAAAATAATTCAAACGTCCACCAACGGATTAATAGATAGAGAAAATGTGTATCTATACAGTAGAGTATTGTTTCACTATAAAAAGAATGAAGTTCTGCCCTGGCTGGTGTGGCTCAGTGGACTGAGAGCGGGCTGCAAACAAAAGGGTCGCCAGTTCGATTCCCAGTCAGGGCACGTGCCTGGGTTGCGAGCTAGGTCCCCAGTGGGGGCCGCGTGAGAGGCAACCACACATTGATGTTTCTCTTCCTCTCTGTCTCCCTCCCTTCCCTTCTGTCTAAAAATAAATAAATAAAATCTTTAAAAAAAAGAAAAAGAATGAAGCTCTGATAGATGCTACAACATGGATGAACCTTGAAAACATTATGCTAAAGGACGGAAGCCAGTCACAAAAGGCCACATATTGTAAGAGTCCATTTATATAAAATTTCCAGAACACGCAAATCTATAAAGACGGAAGAGATTACTGGTTGCCTGAAGCTTCGAAGAAGGGAGACTGGCTAATAGTAGGTAGTTTTCTTTCTGGAGTGAAGATGTTCTGGAACTAGGCAGTGGGCATAGTTGTACAACTGTGTAAATATAGTAAATACCACTAAGTTATATATTTTAAAAGAATGAATTTTATGGTGTATGAATTATATCTCAATAAAGTTGTTATTAAAAAAGGAATCAAATCCCTTAAGTACTAAAAACTTCTTTGATGGTTGTGTTTTTTTATTTTTTATCCTCACCCAAGGACATTTTTTCACTGCTTTTAAAAAAGGTGGGGGCAGGGGGAAATGAAACATCCACTGGCTCCTAGGGTCCCTGACCAGGGGTCCAACCCACAACCCCTCAGTGTACGGGATGGCGCTCCAACCAACTGAGCCACACAGGCCAGGGCAGATAGCTGTGCTGGGTTTTGGTGTTTTTTTTTTTTAACATTACGTGCTTCCCTCTTTTAGTAAGCAGGACACACTAAGTGTTGCTTTTCTGAATACACCCAAGGTCATCGCCATGAGACATCAATGACTAAGCAGCTGTGCGTTCAGAAGATTCGGTGGTGTGCAGGTTATTAGCCTTACTCGGTGCCTCCAAGCTTGGAGAGAGCTTTTTAACTGTGGTAAAACATTAGTAAGCCCCAAGCTCTTTCAGTCTCCCACCTGTCTACTGTAATGGTTTCCTCCTCTGCCATGAGAAATCAAGGAAAACCAAGGATGAGAGACAGGAAGGAGGGGCCGAGGAAAAGGCAGACCAGTGCGCACACCAGCAGCCACGCGGGCACAAACAGGCCGTTTTCTGTGTTCTTGCCCAGACTCCCTTTTTCAAGGCAACGTCTCCCTTTCTTACTTTGGGTGCCTGTCCCCAGCCTTTCAGGTTTGGTGGGCTACAACAAGGGGACAGCGAGGAAGCCCACCCAAGTATCCAAACTGTGGGAAACCTCAGGTGACACTGACATCCCCCGAAGGGCCCGAGAACCCGCCCAGGACAGAGCCGGCACAGACCGGTGTGCCCTCGCCCAGGTGTGCCCTGCCTGCTTCTCCGCCACTCGGAGCGGAAGCCTGGGGACAGCTGACCTACTGGCTGACGACGCCGGGCCTCGCGTGTGCAGCTACAGCAGACAGGTTCTCTGCAGAGAGCGCACCCACTACGCCAACTGACCCTAAGAAATCCATTTGGGAGTTAATACTCTTCCTTTTACGTGTCTGATGGAAACAGTGTGAGGGCCCAGGACCCCCTGCTACAGTCTCTTTCTCACACAATCTTTCACCCTGCGCCCCTGGAAACCATCAGCAGGCACACGGACTCTCACCAGCTCTCCTCAGCATTGACTGGAACAGGGTGAACACTAAGCCTATGAAAACAAAGCAAAGCACCTGGCCGGGGGCCCATCTTCAGCATTTTAAACACGAGCCTTAAAGACCAGCATCGAATGACAGTGAGCACAGGAATGGAGTCGGCCACGCAGGAGCCACAACCTGAAGAGGTCCCAGCCCAGTCTGGGGCTCCAGGAGAAGAGCCTCCTCCAGACTCTCCAGGCCCAGCTCCAGACTGTTCACTTCAGTTCCGGTGCTGGAAGGCCGAGACCGCTTCCGCTTTTCTTATACAGAAACCGCCTCCACTGAACTTAAGCGATGGCTTGTATTCCTTCCATCAAAACTGCCCCAACTACAGCAGGGCCTGCTGGCTGTCCCTGTGTCCACTGCCTGTAGAAATGAACCTCAGAGCCTGCTCACCACCGTGAGTGAGACAGACGGAGGGGGAAGGGAACAAGAGACAGGTGGTGGCGGGGAGGGGGATTTTGACTCTTTATTTAAGGCACAACCTCCCCCTTGGGGTAATGAAAATATTGCCATACATTTACTGTTAGACCCTCATTGCTATTTTTCTCATTAGATTTTGAATCCACCTGGAGTCTTATTTTTAACTGTGGTAAAACACTTCCTAACACAAACTCGCCGTTTTCACCCTCTGGAGCACACCGTTTCGTGGCATCGAGTGCATCGTGGTGCTGTGCACCATCACCACTCACCACTGTTTGTTTTCAAAAGCACTCTGAAAATCAGGACTTTCATTCTCATTAAACAAACGACTAGGGTGTCTGCTTTTTCACCCAGCGACAAGGGCAAAGAGCCCGTCAGAGGTGGGACTGTGATGCAGGCAGGCAGGCTGTGGAGAAGGTAGCGGAAAGCACCCACCACAACTCGGGGTGGCGCCAGAACAGCTAAACTCATCCTCAGTCCTTCTGGACTCGGCTACAGAGGCTGGAGCCTGAAAATACCTGGACAGGCCAGATAACAGCTGTCAAGGCTATTCAGCCCGGCCAGAAAGGTTGCCACTATCGCCAGACTTGCATCAGAGGACACCCACACAGGCCACACGGGTCAGATGCAGAACAATTAGATTCAGTAGAGAAAGACCGATGCTCCTCACCTCCCAGGACGTCTGGAGTAAATCTCTGGGCCTTGAATTTGGTCAAGTAACCTATGATCAATTTCTGGAGGACCCCTAGGAAGACAGACAAGTACTTCAAAATGCTAAGTACCCACTCACCACCTTCTGCTTGTCATACCTTCCTTTTAAGCTCAGCAGCCTCTATCAATAAAATTAAACAAAGAGACCTGCATCAGAAGCCTTGTCAAAGCAAGTAATTCAGCCAGCACCTTTCACAACGGCAGAGACGGAAAGGATCGGGCAGAGAATCTTGGCAAGAACGCCGGGAACAATAACCTGCCCCTCAGTAGCTTTAAATATGAACAAAACTTTCAAAAAAATAAATGATATTCAAAGCCTCTCCAAATGCCAGGCTTGCAGCAGCCCAGGGAGTGCACCCAAGTGCAGACCCCAGTGATCGCTCACAGAGGACCCACCGACACTCCCCACGTTTCTTAACAGGAAATCAGTGACTGAATCACTAGCAACCGATACATTTTAATAACAGTTATATTCATCAACTCCAGGGAAAAACCTCAATACACATAAATAACACAACCTTAAACGTAAAAGTCTGGGGTGAGCAGACACTTTTCCATCTGTAATTGTATGTTATTTACGTGTATTTTTCCAAAACTATGAACGCTCATCCATACCAGAATAAAGAGCTTAAATGTGTCATAGGGAATAACTAAGCAGAATGAACATTCTGTGCTGTGCATCTTTTCAACAACTTTAACGAATTTTTACATGTGTTTAGGTGAATTCCCGTGACGCGTCAGCCCTGAAAAACCAGGTCCTCTGACGGCCACCAGAAGGAAGCCCTGCGGTGACCACGGTGCGAACCCTCTCCACAGCCCGAGCCCACAGTCACACTTGACCTGAGGCAGGTGCCGCACAAGAAAAAGACAGACTTGTGCAGGACACCGCGAAGCCAGCCAGGAAGTGCGGTTCCAGACAGCAAACTTCACGTTCTCATAACCCTGAACCAGGATGGGCAGGGCTTTGGAGGCCGGCGCTAGCGCAGCCCTTTACCAACACACGAATCCCCCGCCTTATTACCCACGGGCTCCCTGCGCAGGCGCCCAGGCCTGGGGGCAGCAGGTGAGGGGCAGTGCCAGAACCAAGAGCAGGGAAATGGTGTCTGGGAAGGAGCAGGCTGCAGAGGCCAAGGCAAGGGCCCCAGCGCCTGGCCTCCACAGTGGCACAGGAGAAAACCGCACCTCGCTGAGGTCCTTCGTCCCGGCCCCGAGTGCTCCTGGAGACTGAAGGAGAAGCACCCAGGCCAGGGGTCCCTGGGGGCTTGGTCCAGAGGCCACGCAGACAAGCTCAGCCTTCTCAGCCAGAGGACTCATCCAGCGCTGTTTGGTTCAGGGCAAGACAAAATGAGGTGCTACAGCTGGTCTTCCCAGTATTCTGAAATCTGATACCAAAATCCCAAACTTACCCTACTAAGTCATACCCTAGTGACAGATGGTTTTAAAGTTAGGGAGTGTCTACGGACATCCTCTACCATTAAATATTCCTTTCTTCATTATTTACGATCAAAATCCAACCTAGAAATTGTATTTAAATAATTTTTAAATGATTCGGTTCTTAGAGAAAGTAATAAATGTCGTTTACGTCATCTTCAAATGCTTATTCACATCTCTGTGCTCTGATTTGTCTTTCTTAGAGCGCCTACCAAAAGGAGAGTGCCAAGTAAGACGCCACACAGGTCTGCTCCCCACCAGACAAAGCGGTTCAACCTGAAGGAGCACGAAGCTCTCACTTCATTAAGGCTGGGAGGAGCCAGTATCTCTGAGTTGTCAAGAGCTCAGAAGTCATTCTAGGAGTAATACTGGGTGTCAATCAAAACAGCTGCAGTTTGAATCATCTACTCTCACCATAAATGATAACTGAGCTACAATGATTTCTAAATAGAACACGTTCTAAATAGAAACGTCTAAATGTTTCTTGGCAATTAAATATACAGAAAGCCAACAAACCCCCAAGAAAGCAGAGAAAATGAACTTCTGTAAAGCTCACCATTCATCAACTACAGGAGGCTCGCAGAGGCCACACTCGGCCCTGCAGAGGAAAGCTCCAGACAAGGCCGCTTCCAGCACTGCTCTCACGCAGCGCTGAGCTCCGAGCAGAGCCATCCCTGGAGGAGAAACTGGGCTCCACAGCTCCACGAAGGCACAGCCCAGGGGCGATGAAACCCAACTCCAACACCAGGCCCGCTCTGCTCCTCCCGAATAACAACTGTGACACACGGAAAACATCAGTACCAAGCAAAGCCATCTAAAATATTGCAGGAGCAACACCGACTGCCCCCGCAGAAGTCCAAATGCATTCCAAGGGTAATCTGAGTAGAAGCTAATTTAATCTCCAGGCCCAAGATCTCTGAAATAAAGCAGAACACTCCAATTTAGTCAAATTGCCACAGAAATGCTCCTTTATAACAGAAGCTACAGCCTAGCACTCTGAACTTCATGTGGTATCGGTATGTTCACAACACAGCCCAACCCACAAAACCATGAGATAATTAAACGACTGTTTTTAGGGTTCAATCTGTTTCCCCAGAAACCGTGTCCAAACTGCACTGATGTGATCAACATGAGCAACTGCAACTCCATCCAAACAACCCCAGCATCTTATCTTTTGTTTTACCTTTTATCTCTGATTTATGAGCTGACTGATGGTAAACTGATTTGTGCAATGTGCCAGGAGGCAGCTCAGGAACACGGAACGAGAAAAGAGACTTAGAAAAATCAAATCCGTGAACAGCCATGCGGACGTCATAGTTCAGCTCCCAACAGAGCTCAGGGCGGTCCGTGAAGACACTGTGCCTTTGGGGATGTTAAGTCACCAGTCCTGTACTTACTAAAGGAGATAAAACAAAAAAAAAGGCCGTGCTCAGACCAAGGGAAGGGGGGAGAAAGAGAAAGAGATAAAAGCTGTATTAACAACCTTTTCCCTAAACCAAAAATGAAAAATACACTAAGTACATGCCACAAACAAGCATAACTTCTAAACCATGGAGCTACTTCATATTATTGCTAAAAATAGTATGTTTAAAGACATGATTAGCTGCCGCTAAACCAGTAGAAAACAGTCCCGTCCCCACCTTAAATAAGTGCTTCGCCCACCACGTGCCACCTCTCTCAGAAAACAGTGCACAACATACCTAGTTTCTGTTCTTCACTCGAAACTACCTGGCATTGACACGAGATCCCTGATTTTAAGCAATTCTGAAAAAACAGGATGGGGCTTATGACCTCAGGCAAGCTACTGGAATCTTTCTGTGAGAGGGAAAAAATGCTTTTATCTAATGATGTAGTATAAACTAATAAAGAAGATTATAAAAATTTGATTTACTTACAACTATTAAAAGCGGCCAGTGGTATGGGTTATTCATATTTTTCATCTCTTGGCAGAACTAAAAATACAGCCAGTAACACAAACTCCTATAAAGTTTAGACACAAGTAACTACAGTCCTTTTATTCAGGACACTTAAGTAACTGACTTCTAGATCCCTAATGGTTCCCAGGAAATTTAAGATTATTCCTCCCAGAAAATAAGTGACCCTCAGATCCTCAGTGATGTCTCCAAAGCACACAGCCACGAGGGCATTCTCTCTGCTTTACCATCCAGATGGCTTAAAACAGCCATTCTCCAAAATAAAATTTTTAAAAGTTTAAGCAATAAAAAATTTTGCCAATTTTGCCAAAGATTTGAAAAAGAAGATCTTATTAAGTTAAAATGCAAACAGACCAGTTTAATCTCTAAATCTAAAATGCTAAAAGAGATCAGCTCACATTTCCACCACAAATATCTTCGATAGAACATCACTACCCCCTTGTGGATTCGCAATAAAAAATCCTTATCTCCAATCTCCACTTCTTAAATGTTTCATTCTGCTGAACTTCCATTAGAGTTCACATTTTCTTCACTAAGAAGGGTTATTTTATTTCAATTACTTTTTAAAAAGAGAAAAAAAACATTTTAAAACAACCAATCCCATTAACTTCTTTATCTTCTCAGCACCCCCATTTTGGGGAGCGTTCTTTGTACGACAGGAATAGCTGCCGATTTCAACATGGTATGCACATCAACACTCCATTTTTCCTTACAATATCTGAACTGACACTTCCAATCATCACTTGGAGATTATTTTTAACGATAAATGGGTAATTTCTTCACTATTGCATCTTTTTTCTTCTATTTGATAATTTCGCACTCTGTACCAATTTCTTTTTATCTCTTCCAAATGGTTTGCTATCCAAATGCCCCAGAAAACCAATGGCGCACATACATCCTCAGAAACAACTTCGCAGACAAGGACTAAAAGCCAAATCTAAGTTTTAAAAAGATTAATTCTTGATTATATTACTATACCTTCAAAAAATGCTTCTTAGCATTTTAAATCAACCCTCATGAAAAAGAAAAAATACCTATTTTTCAAAACTGGAAGGAAAGACTTTTTCTTTTTCACTGCAGGAGTACTTCTGCTTGTATGTATCATTCTAATATAACACACAGATACATCTTGTCCAATGTACAGTGTAAAAACAGACGAAGTAAACTTAACTATCCGGGTTTTCTCACTTGTCACGGCTACCACATTTAGCTGAAAGTATACATCATGTCCACGATCACGCACAGGCTGCAGAGAGGCAGCCACGGAGTTCTGCTGTCAGCCTGCGTTCCTGGGAACGAGGCCCCGTTGCCTCACAGGTGGTCAACACGGGAGGAGAGACAGTTATCCACTATTGTCAGAAGCCAAATGCCAGTATTCATTCCAACGGTGAGGTGGGAACAAAGGAGGAAAAATGATCTACTTTGCAAGTGTTTTTAAGAGACTAAACACGCAATCTTACCTGTGGTAACTGACAGGGAAAAACAGAAGAGCCGATGCCTGGTCTACTCAACGCCTGAGTGCCCTGCGTTCCCAAGGCTTTCCACGTGTCAACCGCTGAAGACCGCGGGCACGGAAAGTCTCGCTTCGGCAGCACGTCCGCAGCCGGGGGCTGCGCCCAGAGCAGCCAGAGCTGGCCTTCCCAGCCTGCTCTGCTGGGGTTTTGGTGGGACTGTTGTTTTGGATATTTTTCTTTGTTTGAGAAAGCCAGGAGGAATTTTAGATGACATCAGGAAGTGAGATCAGTGGCGAGAGGAATGCCACCCGTCTCCAGGTGCTGACAGGTGTAAATCGATCAGGAACTCGGTCCCAAACATTTCTTCCAAGGAAGGCCACTGTGGGCCCTTGTAACTCCAAACCCGCCCTGCCGAGGGCAGGGGGACCGCCGCCCACACCAGCACTGCGCCCTCTCCGTCACCCTCTGCTAAGATCCTCAGGAAGGGATACAGTACGTGACTGAAAGGCCTGGCTAAGTCCGAAAAAATGAAACGAAATGAGACTGCACTTCTGCCGGGGAGCAGAGGCTTGTGTAAGAGAGCATGCAACCCTGCCAGGGAGGAAAACGTGGGGCAAACGCAGGAGAGCCGTTTTTAAAACACCTCTAGTCGTTCCATCTTACGATATGTCAATCAGCTGAAAGTAAATGAACACTCCTCTGAAAAAAGGAGTGAAGAGGGAAGCCGTGTGGCTGACACTTGGCCTCTGTTTGCAGTGGGGTGCATAATGTTTCTTTTCTAGTCCAGGGTAATGAGCTAAAAAATGCTCAGGAAGCATTACCAATCTTTACACAAGGAGGCCCATGACCTTCTACAAGCAATGGCGTTCAGAGCAGAAAGATGCAATACAACCTGAGAAACACACAGCCAGCATACTGATGGGGGAAAAAGGAAAAAAGAAAACCATGTTTTACTTTGCCCCACAGTGTAAAAAACTGGGACTGCTGTCCAATGTGAATATATACAGAAGAACATTCTCCTTACAAACACAAGCCAAGTGGCACTGCACAGAAGACCATCGACACGTGCACCAGCCCCTCCTTCCGCGATGGACGGTAGTACATCCTCACACAGGACTGACGGACACAACACCCTCTGCTAGCACGAAATACAGGGACCTGACAGCATCTGATCAAGCTACATCCTGAACCTGCTCAGACAGATACTCCAAAGAAAGAAAGAAGAAAAGCTAGATTACACACTACAATCTGCAAACAGAGTGGAAGACTGTGTCCTCTCATTCACGCTATCTGGACACGGAAGTAGAGTGAGAACACCCCTCACTCAGACACACGGAGACTGGAGACAGGACTACAACAGGCAGAGTCGCGTTAGAAGACCCCACACGTCCTTGTGAATGAAGGCCCCAAATGAGGAGTATACTTGCTGGCTGTGCCCAAAGAAATTCACCATTAGCAAGCCAAAGAGACAGAAGGAAGACTAAACAGAGCAAAAACAAATTTCCGAAATCCTGCATAGGAAGGCCCAGCTGCCTGAAGGACGCAGTGTTTCCCCAGGGACACTATCCAGTTACAAATGCTCCTCCCACCCCTTGCCTTGTGGCTTAACCCCCATTCCATCCCCTGCCCTCCGGGAACCAAGAAGTAACGCTGCTGCCCGCTACAGGACAAAAGGAACGGGGCCCCTCTTCCCTGGATGACAGAAAGGCTACGGATACAGAACTACAAATACTGTTTTATAATAATGATGGCAATAAAAAAGCCTCTTTATGTGGGAGAGCGAAGTAGGACTGAAGTCACCTAGAACATCAGAAAAAGGGCATTGTAAGTGATTCTAGAAGATACAGAACATTTTAAGAAGTGATCTGTTTTAATGGTAATGCAAAAGAAACACATATTGCCTGTCACCAGAAGAAATACTCAGTCGCATGTCCACATGAATAAAGGACTACCAAACCACACACGACAACAACCCTCAGCAAGGGTTCCTCTTACGAGGGAAACACTAGCGGTAGTGGTTTCTACAGACATAGAAGGAAACCTGACTTAACACAGAAGCAAAGGAAAAAGTGCATTTCAGGTCAATTCTTTACTATTATTACCATCATTCTATACACCATACCTACATCTAAAAATAGTCTGAGGCTATTTACCAAAAAAAAAGACAAGACACAAATAACAGTACAAAGTACAAAGAATAAGAAGTACAAAGAATTAAGAGTCACATAATGAACAAAAGCGAAGGTGACTGCATCAGACCCCGAGCCTAAGAACAGTCACCCCCATTGTACCCTGGCTAGTGTGGCGCAGCGGCCTGAGTGCCAGCCCACAAACCAAAATGTCTCCGGTTCGATTCCCAGCCAGGGCCAGGGGAAACCGACGGATGTTTCTCTCTCACATCAATGATTTTCTCCCTCCCACCTTCCTCGTCTCTTTAAAAATAAATAAATAAAGTCTTTAAAAAAGTATTTTAAAAAAAGAATGGTCACCAAAATTAGCATTAAATTTAGATACAATACTTCCTGGCAGCGAAAATGTAACAGAAGCTCATGTAGTTCTTATTATGTGATAATATGAGACATACCAGGTAACGGTAAAAGAAAATTATTTTCCTACCACTTCCTTCTGTAAAGGATGCACCTGACTTTGCATTCTATACAATACCCAGTATGCTTCTGTTCAAATGTCAAAAAGGCATTCCAGCCAACCACATACCTAAATGACCTCACAGTTAAGCCTGGACGTTTAAAAAGAAGGTTGACTTTACTTTTCTGCACACGCACATGCACACACACTCACACACGGTCTGAGGGAGAGCGGCCAGATGTCTCTCCCGGTATGCCCTCCACCCTTTCCACTTGCCCACTCCTGCGGGGCTGGGGAAAAGCTCGGTGGAATAGTACACTATTAGAATATAATTTTGTAAGATGATAATCCAAACAATTAAGTTCAGAAAAGACTTCCCTACAAAAACACAGAAAAAGACAAGCACAAGATACACTGACATGTTGTTTGTATTAAAAGACTAACGAGACCCCGACAGTCTCAGGCACAGTCAGGGAACACCCCCAAATGCGCACACGTCACAGCAGAAGCTCTGGAGCGACCTGCGCTCAGTGATGGAAGTGGATGCAGAAACAACTTCCCTCCAAAGTAACTAATTCGAGGGTCCCACGAAAGAGGCAACAGGCGCAATGTAGGGAAAGGAAGAGAACATGAGAACCACCTTCCGTTGCTTTTTCCAGAAGGAAACTGGAAAGAAGCACAACTGCACAGGAAGAGGTCTTTCCCCTGAACCTCAGGAAACGGGAAACGGAGGCCCAAAGGCGTGAAGAAGGCGTGGCAAACAATGTGAAGCCCCACACGGCCCCTCACCATCAGAAAGAACCACAGTCCCACCAGCACAGGGGCCGCACCCCACGTAAACAGAGAACTAAAACAATGCCAGGTGACCCCAAAGAATAGGCTATTCTAGGGGGAAAGCTAAAGAAATGGAAACTAAAGAAATGGAAACATGCGGATAAGCAGGATACATAAATATGTCTCAAAGAGCAAGAAAAGCAACCCTCGCCTTTTGAAAAGGAAAACCCGACCCAATCAGACCTCAAGTAGAGGCTGCTGTGACCACATCAACGTCCTGAACCCACTGAACGACAACATGGAGAAACCCAACATTTCCCGGAGCTAGGACGTCAGGTCTTTAAGAAGACAAGGGAAGCCCCGGGGTCATCCAACCCTGTCCAAAAAGCTGGGGGTTTGGACGTCAAGGGGACAAGACAGTGATGGAGGTCAAGAGAACCGACGTAGCCTGACTAGCTGCAAGAAAACACGTCGCACTGGAAGGGCAGGAGGAAAGGGATCTCCAATACTCTACGTGGACCGGCGACACGAAAGCTCGGCAGCGTTACACGCAAGGGAAAGAGCCTACCTCTACACACTGACCTCAGGCGTGTTCTTCTGACCTTTCCCGTTTCCTGACACTGCTCATTGATGGAGCACCTGACTGGCAAGGGACACTCCCAAGGCAGCGCTGGGACGGAGCCAGGCAGGCAAGGGTGCCCGGCAGGAGGGGCGCCTCCGCCGGGAAAACACCAACATCTACCGCGGGCTGTCGCCTCTTGTTCTCCAAGGGTCGGTAATACTACAACCTAAAACACACAATTCCATCAAGCTGAGAACAGACACAGACAGAATAAAAAATATGAAAACTTTTTAAAAACCCAGAGAAAAGAAAATTGAGGTCAAAAGCGCTACTTTGAGGCAGTGGATATTACACTCACTAGATAACTCAATAGTAAATGAAGGGCAAAGTCTGCAGGCCAGCCTAAGCTGACCAGTCCTCCAGATAACCCTGTCTCCTTACTCGGTAACCCAGGTGGAGGGTCTCCTGGCTAGAAAAGCACTTAAAGGTCCAAATGCACCCTGGCTGCTGTGGCTCAGTGGAGTGAGCACTGGCCTGCAACCCCAAAGGTCGCCAGTTTGATTCCCAGTCAGGGCACATGCCTGGGTTGCAGACTGGATCCCCAGTGGGGGCCGAGAGAGGCAACGGATCGATGTTTCCCTTGCACAGCGATGTGTCTCTCCCTCTCTTTCTCCCTCCCCTCCTCTCTCTCTAATAAATAAATAAAATCTATTAAAAAAATTAAAAAGTCCAAATCCTTCCGAGTCCAACAGAGCTTGCTGGGAGGATGAAGCTGCAAACTCAGCCTGTCAAAAAGTAAGTGACAGCAGCTAACAACCATTCCAAGTTTTGTGAGGGAAAAGTGAGGGGACCAAAGGAGATTCTCATCACTGTCCCTGCCCCAGACCCAAGGGCAATCAGCTAAATACACAGAATGTGACACTCAGGAAAACCGTGGAGAACAATTCCTCCCACCCTGTCACGAAGTGTCACAGGTCCTCCCAAAGGTACCTTTTCCTAATGTGCACAACCTCTCTCAATTATTTAAATGGCCAAAATAAAACAGTGACATATTTATGGCCGTTCACGTCTAGTTCTGTGACAGAAACACATATTCTTCTCACCCACTCCTAGTTTGCCCCAAATACATGAAAATCTCTTCCCCCTACAAGGCAGGAAGGAAATGAAGATGAGTACTTTTAACCCTATGAAGAACCAAGCTGAGAATACTGGCCCTTGATTTGAATGCCTAAGTTTCCATGAGCTTTGGCAAGCCCTCCACACTGTGTGTGAGTGTTCAGGATGTCATTCCGCTTATTCAGTACTGTGCGAATGACAAATGAAGAGTGGTGAGAACTGGCCATCTATCAGTGAGCCTTCTGGTTCTCCCAAGCCTGAAGAGTTACCAACAACAGTGAGATATATACACACACACACACACGTGTGTGCGCGCATCTATCTCAAAGTGCTCACATACACCCAAAATGTATACTCATCTAACCCTTGCAAATTTCTGCACATATGTAATGGATGTGATTTCATCTATGAATATAATCCTACATGCGTGTATATATAAACATATGCATAACCTCATGATAATCTTTTTAGCCAAAAGAGAATCAGAGCAGCCAAAAATAGTGAGTGTCCAAATTTCCCCTTCACCTTAAAGTTGAAGACATCAAAAGAAATGTCTGGATCCCACAAGGGACAGCGCCAGGGCCAAGGAAGGTTCTAGTACAAGGAGCACACTAGCAACCCCTTCCCGAAAGGCACGTGGGCGACATGGGTGTCTACACTCCCTTTTCTGGATGGAAAGGCATATGGCTTCTTCTTACCCAGCCAACATGAATACAATTTAAGAAAATTAGAAAAAGTCAAGGTAACAGGCTCACTAAATATGGCTGACTGGGAAACAGAAGCCATAAGGAGGATACAAGTTCTCCTAAAAAAGAAATGGGAAGTTTATTTCCAGGGCAGGTTCAAAGACTCTTGAATGTAGGGTGTACAGAGTCTGGTTCTTACTGCAAAGAAGACAGTAATTGGAACACCAAAAAACAAGGGCCCATGACCCTTCTTGCTGCTGGGATAGTGTCAACTGGTGAACGCTGCCACCACCTAAGAGGAAAAAGTAAACTGGAAGCAAAATTATAATCCGGTTTTCTTCAGACACCACAGTAACTATGGTGGTCCCTCCTTACTCCAGTAGGAGGCACAATGGAAGCCCTGCCCTACATCTGGTGGGGCACCCACCCTCATCCAGACAAGAAGTCCGAGGAGAGAGAACATGTTAAGGGAGACAGACAAACGGGGAAAGGAGCCCTAGTATGTTCAGTTTCTCCCGAAAGAAAAAGAGGGCAACTCAAAGGGTAATCAGGAAATGAGCTCACCCTAACCCAGGAAAGTGTGCAGGGAGTATGCATAATCTATACGAAGTATCTGCTTTCCCATTTAGAAATGACTTCAGCGCTGCACGGACCCCCCCACTAACCACTGGGTGAGGGAAGAAGAACATGGGTAGCCCGAGTCCCCTTGTCCTGGCAAAAGGGTCAATAGATGGTGTGCAGAGGCCCCAAAAGAGTCCACGGAAGATGAGAGGATGAGACAGACCCCTGTGCCAAAGAAGGATCAGGGTCACAGAAGGTAAAGGGCAAGGGAGTATGGAGATCCTCACTTGCCATAGAAACGGAGACCCCACCCTCCTAGCGGCAAGGGGTGCAAGGGCAAGAGTAGGATGGAAAAGACTGCTAGGGGTGGGGATGCTGCGCAGGCCCCCTCCCAGGAAGGGGAGGGGTCACACGAGGCCCGTCTGCCCGGGGACGCTCAGCAGGACGGGGTCCCCCTGGTGGGGAGAAGCGCGGGGACCCCGCCGGCTCTGGGAAGCGCCCACGGGGCTGGAGGGTGATGCTGGACAGAGTCCGCCTGGCCCTGCCGCTCGAGAGCCAGCGGCGGCGAGGGTGAGCGCCGGCCGTGCCCCGACGGGGACTGGCCCCGGGCAGTGGGGCGCGGGGCCGGAGGGGGCCCGAGGCGGATAAACTTTCCGCCCCGCGGCCCCCACCAGGCCGGCGCGGGGGGCGGGAGGCGGGGGCCGCGCCGCGGGCCCGGGAGCGGCGGGGATGCCCGGTCCGGGTGGGGGAGGCGCCGGCCCTCCCTCCGCCGGCTCCTCCTCCTCACTGGGCCCGGCCCCCGCCCGCCGGCCCCCCGCCCCTCCGGCCCCAGCCCGCCCCCGGGTGGGGGTGTGCGGCGCCGCGCTCCACCGCCCCGCGAGTCACCTCAGGACCGGCCGCGCTCCGCCCCCCACCCGCCACCCCCTCCCCGACTGGGGCGCCCGCCGCCCGCCGCCGCCGCGCCCCCGCGCTCCCTCCCGGCGCCGCCGATGCCCGGGATGTCCGGCGGGGCCGGGGCCCGCCGCCCGCCGCGCCGCCCCCAGCCCTCATGCTCCGACTCTTACCTTCCGGCTTGTTTTCGGCAGCCATTTCCCCTCCGCGCGCCACATCCTCCTCCTCCTCGCGACCGGGACCCCGAGCGCGCGCCTCGTACCGCCGCCGCCGCCGGCCCAGCCACCCCGCCGCCGCCGCGCACCCGCCCTGGCCCCGCCCCGCGGCCCACGCACTGCGCCTGTTGGGCTGCTCAGCTGCCACTCATCGCTCCCACCACCAATCGCCCCTCACCAGGGGTCTCACTACTCTCCGGGAGGAGCGTCCTATTCATCTGGCCCATTGGCTAGTCACCACCCAACGGAATGAAAGGATTGGTCAAGGGTCAACGCCCCCTCCCCACCCACTCTGAGGAAAGCCCGCCTTACAGACCTAAACAAAGCTTCCCAGTAGCCAGAGCCCGAAGGGACTGCCCAATCAGGAATGGTTCCACACGGAATATTTCCTCGAGGCCGAGACGTGGCGTTTTGATTGGGCGTTACTACAGTGTTTCCCAGGCCGTCCAGACCAATCAAAGGGGGTTCCCGGAACTTGGGAGCGGCGAAGAGAAGCCCCACCCCCGAGCGTGACCGTCACGAGGAAGGCGCTTGTTCATTGGCGCGCCGGGGCTTTTCCCGCGTGCTCCCGGGGCTGAAGGACGTTCCCGGGGAAGCCGCTGCTGGCGCGTGGGGTCCCGACGGCCGTGGAGAACGCGGCAGGACCTCCGGGTTCTCGCAGTCGGTGGCAGCCAGGGGATAGCCGGGACCTAAGGGCTTGGGGCAGAGGTCAGCCGGGAGCCCCTCTCGCGAGCCGATCGGCCCGCGAGTCCAGGCGTCGCTAACAGCCGTGGGGGGAGGGGCGCACCTCCCACCAGGACCCGCCCCTTCCCCTCCTCCCATTTCACCGGCGCCCCGCCCCCTCGGCCGGTGACGCCGCAGCCCCACTCGCGGGTACCCAACCCAACCCGTGCCCGCCGGAGCCCGCCTTCCGCTCCCCACCCCTGGTGTGCTCCGTTGTCCCCTTTTCTAGCTGCTTAAAATACTGAAACTTTATTTTGGTCACGTTGGCCATGTGACCCACAGAGCCGATGACTCATAAATGCCTGTCCCAGGATGAGACTGCTGAACAAAATCTTAGAAAAAGATAAACCTCGGCGCGCCTGCTCGGAGGGATAAGCGAGCCAAGTTTCCTTCAATCCTAGGCTCACATTCGTGGCTTTTGCAAACAAATATTCCAGCGTCCACTTCACTAGCGCTCCGCAAGAGGTGGGGAGACCAACTAGGTGTCAGTCGGGAAGGAGCCCAGAAACAGATTAGGTAGGATCCATCCTATGGGGGCCAGACACGGCTGCAGCTTTTCTGGAAATCCGTCCACACCTGGTGGACAAGTACACACTGTACAGAGAAGCCTAAAGCCAGATGCGTTGGCAAAGATGAATTGCCCCCTCCTAGAGGAATTCGGGAATTGTGCACGTGGGCAGGTAACACCGGAAACAAAGGAGAGGGCTGAAATCTCAAAGTTTAAAGAAAAGGAAGAAAAGTTGAGTGAAAAGCAGAGCTCCAACCCCTCTGTGGATCTTGTATGGTTTGCACTGAGAACATTTCATTCCCTTGCATTTTTTTTCCTTTGCTACCGTTGATGACAACTAGCAGAATCGGCGACAGGTCCTCGCTGCAGTGTTTTGGCATCAAGATGGGTTGTCAAAGTGAATTTTATGCCAATCTCAACATGTGTTCTTTTTTCTAGTTTTCACAAGCAAAAATTTCTTAAGTTTTCCAGAAATGAAGATATCCCGAAAGAATGTCTTGTACTAAACACACTCATTCTTCAAGAAACTTTAATTTTATGAGCCTCAAAATATACAAAATTTTAACAACTAGGGTACAATATTTTATCGATTAGCATTCTTAATAGCACCTATGTCGACAATTTGTGTGGTGAAACATATTCTTAAAAGTGCTGGTGGCAATGAAAATTAGTATAACCTTTTGAAAAGCAATTTTACAGTATGTATTAAAAGCCATAAAAAATGTCTGCATCCTTTGACCCAGTAATCTTACTTCTGGGAATCTATTTTAAGGAAATAACACTAAATGCCAAAAAAGCTCTATGTGTGAAGGTATTCTTCACAGGACCACTGTATTTATTACAACAAAAAACCGAAAGCATCCCAAACGTGCTAATGTTGGATATTTAGTAAGTTGTGTAATATCCTTACAGTGAAACATTATGCTAGTTGCAGACATCAGAAACAGAAAGAAAAGCATACCTATTGCTAGGTGGAGAGAAAAAGGTTTTCGAACTCATGGTGTTCATTTATTGTCTATGGTATGACTCAAGGTCTGAAAAAACAGCATTTTGTAAAAAAGACTGATATAAAATAGTACACCCTTTGGGCAATTATGAGTGGGTTTTTTTTCATTGTCTCTATTTTTTGCAATACAGTCATAACTATACAGCTGTTATAATTAAAATGTGTATTTAACTTTAAAAATAATTGTATCTGATGCCTCCTGCAGACTAGACAGTGTTAGACCCTGCAGCTGTGAAGGCGAATGAAGTTGTGTCTCCCTCCAAGGGGCTCGCACCCCGGCAGGGGTTAACACAAACAGCAGCAGGTCAAGGTTCGGTGGGGACACGGGAGGTCATGAATATCATCAGGGCCTCCAGCAAGCATCACCATCACCGTTGAAATCACCTTTGGAGAGCACCTTAGACTCAGGCAGTTCTAAGGCAGTTCTCGCTTTCTGTGGATCCACAAGGTCAAGACTGCTTTCCTAATAATACTATGGCAATCTCTCGTGTGCATGGTGGCGTTTTTCAGAGACTACGTAATATATATCAAAACAGACTGAAAGAAGAAGACAGGAGAAGCCAGGACTCTTCTACTGAGTAAGATATTAAAAAGATTAGCAGCTCTATGAAATGATGTCACTCATCACTAATTTTGTTGTGAGATTTTTAGTTATTAAAAATATGATGTACATTAACATAATGGCTGTATTATTTTTTAATGAACTAATAAATATTTTTAAATTTCTATACAGTACATAAACTATAGATAAATCACATAAACCAAAGCTCTCTGAGGTCCTCCCTGATTTTTAAGAGTTTAAAGGAATCCTGAGATCAATGAGTTTGGGAACCACTGGGTAGAGGGGGAGATGGTTGCTGGAACAAAGCACCCTCTACTGGGTGGCCATAAGAACAGAGATTTCTTTCCCACAGTTCAGGAGCCTGGGAGTCTGAGATCAGGGTATACCCTCACATGTCCCAGAGTGGAGAGGGGCACCAAGCGCTCTCTGACTCTTACAAGGGCACTGATCCCTGCCTGGGGCCCCACCCACTTGACCTCAACCACTGATAATCACCGCCAAACGCCCTGCCTCCTACTACCATCCTTATGTGATGGGTAGGATTTCACCTGTGAACCCTGTGAACTAGAGAAAGACCCAAAGACTTAGTCCATAATAGCTGTTGTTTGTCTTTGCATGGGAGGGAAGCCAAGAGGTGGGCATTTTTTTTTAAGATTTTATTTATTTATTTTAGAGAGAGAAGGGAGACAGAGAGGGAGAGAAACAGCAATGTATGGTTGCCTCTCACATGGCCCTCACTGGGGACCCGGCCCGCAACCCAGGCATGTGCCCTGACGGGGAATCGAACCGGGACCCTCTGGTTCTCAGCCTGTGCTCAATCCACTGAGCTACACCAACCAGGGCCAAGAGGTGGGCATTTTGAAGGGGAGACACTTTGGACAGCCTCCAATCTGAGTCCTTGCCCATCTGAGTCCTACTGTTGTTCAAGGGAAGAAGGACCCTGTCGAGGAACAGGTGGGAACAGGTGAGTAATGGGAATACTAAATGTTAGCATTTAAGCTCAAACATATTTTTAAAAGAGCATTCTTTCCTGATCAGCTTTCTGAAGTAATTATAGTGACTGTTTATTATTACTGGTGGTAATGATAATAAAAGTGGTTGAACTTGCTTCCATAGATGGAGAGTTAGTGAAGTCCCACATTGCCGGACTGACAAAAGAAATTGCTGGACTGAATCCACTGCAGAGGCTTAAAGACTCCTTCAAGGGCCCTGACCAGTGTGGCTTAGGCATCGTCCAGCAAAGCAAAAGGTCACTGTTTCAATTCCCAGTCAGGGCATATGCTTGGGCTGTGGGTTCAGTCCCAGGTCAGGGCGCTTATGGAAGGCAACTAATCAATATTTCTCTTCCTCTCTTCCTCCCTCCCTTCCCCTCTCTCTAGAAATAAATAGCATCTATTTTTTTCAGACTCTTTAAAGGAAAACTGGTAATACCAGGCTCACTTCCACCCAACACGGGACAAGGGAGAAACAAATCGTGCCGTCTCTGCCTTCCTCTGCCTTCCTTAGCATTGAGAGGCAGCATTGTTAAACATAACGATATCCCAAAGTCCTACTTCCCAAAAGTTTCTCCCCTGGCCTGTTCTTTAGTTAAATTTTTATTTTGAGTTAATTGTAGATTCACATGCAGTTGTAAGAAATGATACAGAGAAATCCTGAATCCCCTTGCCTTTTCAAAATAAAACATAATGAATGCCGGAGCTCTGTTAGAACGAGTTTTTCACTATCCTGTAAACCTTCCTCTCTCCTCCTGTCTGCACTTACCCGCTTCCGTCCACAGTTACGCCAGCCGTTAATATCTCAGGATGTCCACTCTGAGTATGCCAGAGGGAAGCCTCGCCAGATACTCCTAATATAACGAGATCTTTGGGCCTCGTAGGGCTGAATTTCAAGTCTTGAGAGAGCACTTGAACATAAAAGGCCTGATTTGTGGACCAGGAATATGTTGAAATTTAGAAATGAGTGAATAGTTTCATGTGTTCGATATTTACTGAAGGGTAGCCAAGCCGGAACGGACAGTAGAAGGTCCGACGACCCACCACACCTCTTCCGGCGCTTTTGTTTTCCTTGTGGTATCAAAACCCAGAACACAACATTATCCTTCCTGCTGGGGGTCTTAAGAGACATTGCTTAAACAATAACCATAAAACCTTTCCCACATTGTTCAGCGATTGCATGAAACAAACCTGAGTGCACCCGCACTCCAAGCAGCCTTGGAGTCAGGGCTAAATGCCTTTGATGGGATGTATCTCACCTCCACACCCCACTAACTATGCGCGTCCCATTTTTTTCTGGACTTGCCCTTCATAACTGGAGTCTCTCCCCTCTCTCTTAAGCCTTCTGGTATTACAGCCTGACAGGTTTTCTGTTGAATTTGAACTCAGGACCAAAGAAATGGCTTATTTTCTAAAAAAAAAAAAAAAGGGAAGAGGTTAAAGAGATGCGTTTTTCCTGGTATGCAGAGAGCTTCTTGATTTCGGAAGTTGACGGGTACAGTAGACCAGGGTGCCAGCTCTGCTTCCTGGGACCCAGAGAGATATCGGTGCGCGCAGCTTCAGGAGGCTCTTGGGGGTGATAGGCTGGCTCCAGCCAGCCCCTGGCCACCACCAAAGGCCGGTGATATCATCTGGAGAGCTCACAAGCTTTGCTGTTTTCTTATTTATTTGCCTTTCTACCTTGCAGCACATTTTATTTTGACTCTCAGTCTTCAAGGAAACTTTGTTTAGTTGTTGAAAGTAAAATGACCTTTTAAAACACCCTTAGGAAAAGCCACTAGCCCGTGGCACTACCGTCCATGACGGCCATGAGGAGCCCGGAGAAAAAGCCCACCGCCATCTCCTGGAGTAAATAAAAAGTGTATACTCTTGGAAGCATGTCATTGTCATGAGCTGTTCCATATTGCAAATGAGATAAGCAATTTCTTCTTCTCTAAGTATTAAGTGGTGAGATATTATGCCGCCATTAAACAGGTGGGAGTGAATCGGTGGGTGCTGCTGTGGAAGCTTCTCCAGCTTAGATATTTACCTGAGAACAGGAGAGCACAGACATAGTGTGCTGTTCTCATGTGTATGTATGTGTATGTAGATGAAATGTTTATTGCACATGTGGATATCCTTGCATACACAGAAAAAGTTTCTGGAAGAATAACAAGAAATGTAACTACTACCTATAGAGACCTTTGAGGGTGGAATGGAATAAAAATAAGGCTTATTCTTCATTTGATATGGTTTGATTTTTTTGCCATGCACATTCATCCAATAGATATTTATTGGGTGCCTACCACGGACCGGATACTGGTTCTAGGTGTTGAAGATACAGCGGGAAACGAAATGGACTGAAAGCCCTGCCCTTGTGAAGCCGACATGGAACTGGGAAAAGCAGATGGTGAACAAATATAGGATCAAAGGTTAGAGAATTTTTGAAGAAAAATTAAGTAGGAGGAGAGGGTAGAGTGATTGGGGGTGTTATGCCAGATAGGATGGGGTCTCTGAGCAAGCCACGCAGTTATGGGGGGTGAGGAGGGGACAGGGAGAACATCGTAGGCAGAGGAGCTGTGAGGCAAATGCACAGCTGGGCTATTGTAGGTTCTGTGCTGAGGCCATGCAGAAAGAAACATGAATGTGGAAGAAATCTAAGGACGGATCACCAGGACTTTGAATTCCAAGCTGAAATCTTTGGATTTCATGCTGAGGGTCCTGGAAAGCTGGTGGAGGGTACTGAGCTGGGAGTATGATCTCATTGGCATTTAAAAGGGCCACTCTGCCATGATGTAGAGGACAGATGGCAAGGGGGCCAGAGAGGAAGCAGAGGGACTTGCTAGGAGATTATTGTAGTCAAGACCTGGTGGTGGTTTAAACAATGTGTTTGTTTCCTATGGCTGCTGTAACAAATTACCTTAGTAGCTTAAAACAAAAGAAATGTGTTGTCTTAGAGTCCTGGAGGCCAGATCCAAAACCAGTTTCACTGGGCCAAAATCAAGGTGTTGCCAGGACGGTGCTCTCTCCCCAGAGGCTCCAGGGAAAATCCATTTCTCTCCTCTTCCAGCGTCTGGTAGCTGCCGGCATTCCTTGGCTTGTGGCCACGTCAGTCTTCAAGGCCAGCATCTTCACATTGCTCTATGCTCCATCTTCACAACACCCTCTCAAATGTGTGTGTGTGTGTGTACCAAATCTCCCTCTCCTCCTCTCTCATAAGGATTTCGTGATGGCATTTAGAGACCACCCAGATAAACCAGGATATTCTCCCCCACCTCGAGATCCCTTCCTTAATCCCACTGGCAAAGACTTACTTCCCAAATAAGGTAGCATTCACAGGTTCCGGGGTGATCACCTGGTATCTCTGGGCGGGAGGGAGGGGGATTATGCGGTCTACCACACCAGGAATGGGCTTTTTTTCTTTCCAGTAAAGGACTAGATAGTAAATATTTAAGCTTTGCAAACTCTGCGGTCTCTGTCACAACTACTCAACTGTCACAAAGTGCCATTGCAGTGCATATTGTCCATGGACAATGTGGAAGCAAATGAGCATGCCTATATCCCGCCCCTCCACCCCAAAAAAACTTTCTTTATAAAAACAGGCAGCAGGTCATCGACTGAATAGGAGGTCTGAAGAGGTAGGTGGATTTGGAACATGTTTTGAAGGCAGAGATATTGCTCAGGTTTAGCTGAATCATCCAATGTGAAGAATAAAGGAAGAAATGCTCTGGGCCCAGGTCTGATGACAAAGATTTTGGCCTGAGCAATTGAGTCAATGGTGTCGCCACTTAAAAACTGGGGAGCCGCAGAAGCAAAGTTAGGACAGGCACCCAGAATCCCATTTAGGACACACTAATTCTGACATGTGTACAAGACATCCAAGTGGAGATACCAAGGAGACAACTGGACAGATGCGTCTGCGGCCCAGAGAGGTTGTGGCTGGAGAGACAAATGTGGGGGTTCTCAGCATCCCCTGGAATGTAAGACCATGGGACTAGATAAGGTCTCCTAGGAGAGGGAGTGCAATTCACTTTTTTACTCCATCATAATTTTCAAAGTTTCTTTAAAAATCTGGCCAGGTGACTGAGATGGTTGGAGTGTCATTCCTACACCAAAAATTCGCGGATTCCATCCTCATTCAGGGCACATAACTAGGTCGTGTGTTCGATCCCCAGTCAGGGTGCGTACCGGGGACAACTGATCAATGTCTCTCTCACATCGATGTCTCTCTTTCTCTCTCTCTCCCCCCCCCCATCAGTAAACATATCCTCAGGTAAGGATTTTTTAAAAATCATGACACTCATACAAATATAAAGCAGGTTTGTCAAGAATTTTCTTTAGCTCTCACATTAATGAGGGAACCAGTAAAATGTTAAGACTGCTTCAAAGGAGAAGTTGAAAAACAGAGGTGTACCTCCAGGCAAGCACGAAAGCCTGCGGAGAGGCAAAATTGGCTCCTAGCTACGGGGCAATGAAGGGTCACATTTGGGGTTATCTTTCCCACAGGGCACAATTCAGCAGCACGTGTGGGCAAGAATCATTCGCCTTGCTCTGCTTTCCACTTCTCCCAAGTCCACAGGAAGGCGGTCAGGGGTGCTCCCTGCTGTACAATCCATCAGATTCTCCCAGAGACGACGCCCAGTGCTTGGCCAAGAGGACACTCTTGCTCATTTCCGAACCTTGGACGATTTTTCCCGACACTGTCAATCAACATTTATCGAGCAACTACTAGCTGATCACAATGCTCTCTGCAATAAAAGTACCTGGCTGCCCGAAGCACAGAGCCCTGGGCACTTGCCTTCCAGTGGGGACCAGAAAGAGAATGAAGACATTTTAAAGAACACAAAAAAGCAGGCCATGGAGGGATAGAAAAAATTAGAGGTGGCTCAGGTCAAAGGGGATAGGGAATGCTGCTGTCTGAAAGACACATTTCGTTTTATTTTATTTTTTTTTTTTTACAACCTTTGTGTCGAGGACTGACTTTCCATAGATCGCAGCAATGGAACTGCTCAGCCACCTACAAAACCCGGACCCGGACGCAGGTCATCTAGGAATGATTTAGCACCAGGTTCCCAGGAATGTGGGGACACCAGTTATCTGACTGGCTAGAGGGCGGTGCTCTTTCCCACACCGCACCCCAGCTGGGTTGTCTTCACCAGACACGAGCAGCGGCCCTGAGTCTCCATCCAGGCCGACGCGGTCCCTGCACAGAGCACTGTCCCATGGCTCCACCTGAGTGGGACTCTGACTTAGAGGCATTGGTCAGAGTCCCCCAGGTGGCAGCTTTGCCCCATTGGCCAAGCACAGACACCAAGCGTCTGAACCTGTGGTGGGAAGACACAGGTCGTTAGACAATTGACATTCGGGCAAAGACTGCAAGGTGAGGGAGTTGGCCATGTGGCTGTCTGAGAAGATTGTTTAAAATATAAAAAGAATTTATTAAAAGAAGGTTAATTTTGTGTTTAATTAGTGAAGGGGAAACAATGAAGGCAGTAAAATTTGAACCCTAGATTTAGTCAAAAGAGGTTTTTTCCTGCTGCAACGTTGTTTCCTTCCAGGTCTGAGCAGACCATGATGCCGGGGGCACAAGATAAACGTGACCTTGGAAGAGGAGCTACAACCGCCCCGATCTGTCCCCCTCTCCGAAGGAACGTGGACTCGCCGTTCCTTTCGTGTTGGAAGACAGCTCCGTCTGCCTGGCTCTCCCACCCACAAAGAATTAGACTGCACGTGTGGCCACACTTAAAGGCAGAAATAAATTTTAGTAGCCAGTAGCACTTCAAAAGGAGGTTTCTTGAAGGAGCGTTTGCTAGCTGATGAAAGCGCTGCTCTGGAGTAGCCTGGCACTCCCGATCCCATGTCTGAAACTCCGCCGTAGGAAACGCAGGCAAATGTTCTCTCCTCTGCTCTTGATTCGGGGGGATGGAGGGCTGGAATGATTTTCATTTTAATTCAAACCATGTAAAGCAGAGCCCGAAGACGCATGCAACGATTTCGCAAAGCCCAGTTTCCTTTGGTGACAAAAGATTTCTTTCTTTTTCATCTTGTCGAACATAATCACTCACAGATAAAGTCAATTTGCTCCTTCTGCCACTGTGTTGGGCTCTTTCCTTTGGCCGGCTGACGGACGTTTTTCTAGGGCAGGTTGGAATTCATCGTTCAGCACCCCGAGATTTTTCAGGCCAGGCAGGGTTTAGGATTAGAAAAACTCAAACCTCAGCTCACCCCCCAGCAGAACCCCTAGCGCCTGGCAAGGAGTGAACCAGCAATGTCAACAGAGCAGTTGGGGAAATTTCCCAAATAGTCCCACTTGATTCTCCAGATCTGGAGAATCAAGTTCATTTGTCTCCCTACCTAGAAGTCACTTGTGCCAATTATTCTAGAACTGGTGGCCCTTTTCCTCTTTCCCAAGAGGCATCACTGTCAAGTGCGTGCACACATCATCATCGTTACCTCTGAACCCCCTTGGGCCTCCTAGGGGCTTCACTGAGCAACTCAAGCCCCTCCTGCATTTTCTGCTCTAAAGCCCTAGTGTTGACCCTCCACTTAGCATCGTCAAATGACCTGAAATGCCGTGTTCTTTCCACCAGAGTGGCGTCTTCACTGGCCCCTCCCGCAGACCTGACCTCGGTCTGTCTGTGCTCCAAAAAAACCGGGCCACTTGCCCTCCTCACGTCTGGAGCTTCGAGACCAAAAGGCAGAATGTGGTCCCCAGCGCACAGGACCGGCAGGCTGGGACCAGCCAAGCACTTTCAGGCCGGCCAGCCAGGGTACTAGAACAAATGTCAAGGGATATTTGCTGCAAAGAAGCTCCAGAAATAATGTAAAATTGTTCTGTCCTTTTAAAAATGGAAAATGCCTTGGCAGGATGATATATTATTTGCCTGGCTGCATTTTCTCTCTGTCTCCGTCAAGGCTTGAAAAGTACTGGCACTTCTGCCTTTTCAAGCGGAGCTCGGTGTAACTGGACCACATCTAATGCCTGTACAATGCAAATGAAGATTGAAGCTGTTGTTTCCTTTGATGTGTGTGACTAAATGCTCAAAGGTGATATTTTCTTTCCGATCCTCCAGTGGAAAGAGCCTCTTTAAAAAATACCTGTTGGCTCCTCTTCCCATTGGCAATTGAACTAATTCCCGCACTGGAGACGAAGGTTGGTCGGAGTGCAGTTGTGATGAATGACTTTCTCTGGAAAGAATCCCCTGCCTGCATTTGCCATGATTGTTAAACTTCTGGAGGGAATTAAGAAGCGTGAAAGGCACATTAATGATGGGTATCTGCAATGAGCCGCTCAGGCTTGCCTGGAAAAGGCTAGAGAACACATTTCGAGAGCGAAGCTGGGGAGGCGGACCAGTCATGGCGGGGATTCACCAGCTCTCTAGCTCTTCCTGGAACCGGCTGCATAAGGGGCCTGGGAAGTGGGTCGGGCTGCTGGATGGGAGAGATGCAAGCCCACGTGTCGGCCATTTGGTCTTACCCTTCTACAGCCTTCCGTGCCAAGAGGGGAACTGATTCCAAACAGCGCTGGTAGAAACCAAGGCCTTCTCTGAGCCTGGGCTGTCTCTGGAATCTGACACATGCGCGGAAATCAATAGCCCTGAGCACTGTCAGAGCCGCCAGCCTCCCAATTGACTGGGCCAGGCTCTCTGACCCGCCTTTGTAAGAGAAGCGGAATGATAATCCACCTCAGCTACTTTGTCTCATGTGTCCCTGTTCAGCCAGGCAATCTATAAAAGAAGCTTCTATTGAAAAGCAAAGCGAAGAAACAAACAACAACAAAACACTCAAACAAACATTCGGAACCATCTATAAGTCATGATTTGGGTCATTTCACTTTTGACGTCTCTTCATTCCCCTTTTGCCCTGGTAAATGTCTGCAGGGTCTCACTTGGGTCATTTCGGGTGGGGTATCAGACGGTGGTCTCAGGACAACGGGACTTCGTCACATTTACTGCCGCGTGCCTGGCACCTAGAATAGACCGGGCACAAGACGGTGTGCAATAAATGCTGAATGAATGAACGAATAAACGAATGAGTGCTCGGCAGGAAATTTGCGTGGAGGACAATGAAAGGTAGCCCTTGGAAGAATACTGCAGCACTTTGCTCGGGCCACCATAACAAAGCGCCAGAGAAGGGAGGCTGAAACGGCAGGCGTGTGTTTTCCTCCAGTGCTGGAGGCTGCGAGTCCAAGATCAAGGTGTCAGCGGGGCTGGTTTCCCCCGAGGCCTCCCTCCTTGGCTTGCAGGCAGCCGTCTTCTCTCTGTGTCCTCACGTGGGCTTTCCTCTGAACGCAAGTGTTCACGGCGACTCTCTCTGTGTCCAAATTTCCTCTTCTTGTAAGGCCACCAGTTGCATTGGATTAAGGCCTACCCTAGTGACCTCGTTTCAAGGCCCCGTCTCCAAACACAGTCACATTCCAAGGCACCCAGGGTTAAGGCTTCAACATACGACTGTGGGGGAACACAAGTCAGATCACAACTTCTATGGAATGAAACACGGCACTCTGGTTCTTCTTAAAACAAAAGCGTGGGGCCCCGGCCAGGCCGCACAGTGGTTAGAGTGTCATCCTGATGCACCAAAGTTGCAGGTTCAATCCCGGATCAGGAAACATACAAGAGTCAACCGATGAATGCATAAAATAAGTGGAACAACAAATCGATGTCTCTCTCTCCACCCCTCTCTCTCTTCCTCTTTCTCTAAAATCAATCATTTTTTAATTAAAAAAAAATAACTCTGGGTCCCCTTTCCTGCCACATAACCAAGGCCTTTCACCCCACCCTCAGCAGAACACATTGTACAAGTGTCCCGACAACGTAAAGCCTGCTGCGCTTCGCTTTCGAAGAGCCCAGTCTTCGCTCTTCATTTGTGTGTCTCCCGAGAAGCAGAGTGACATGTTCCAGGTGCTTGTGCCCTCCTGGCTGTGCACCCCAGGCCGAGTCACCAGGGCAAGTCACTGGACATTGCTGAGCGCCAGTCACCTCATTCTCCAGAAGGACTTAATAACTCCTGCCCTGCCTGCCTCACAATACCACCGTGGGGGCCGCACAGTGGCACGTTTCTGTGCTAAACCAGGCTGCTGCGCCTGCAGAGGTGCCCACATCTCAGCATAAACAAAGCCCACCCTTCCATGGCATCCGCTCTAAAATCTGATCGTTCTATCCTCGGAAGCAGATACATTAGGAAGCAGCGTGGACAATTGGCGTGAAACGCAAACACACCTGAAAAGGTCAACTGAGGGGCGCCCCAGCTGCAGCCCGGGTGTTTCTGCGTCCCAAGTGGAAGGCTGGAGGAAGTGCGGGCAACGCTGCCCACACCCAATGCTGAAGATGCATGAGGCCGCTCCCTACGTACTGATACGGAACAATTGCTGAGACACATTACAAAGCGAGAAAAATCCAGCCGCAAAACAAGGTGTTGCCATTCGTTTTTTAACGGGGGAGACGTTTGTAAATGCTTTTGGAGTGATGCACAGGAAACCCGTAACAGGGGGTTACCCCTCCGATAAAGACTCGGGGGGCTGGGAGAGAGGTGAGAGGAGACTTCTGTCACCCCTTCCATCCCACCCGACTTTTTAACACATATTTTTTAAATGCATTGTTTTATTTCTTTTGTATTTTTTCCATTACCGTTTATTCCCCTTATACCCTCGTCCACCTCCCTCCACCTCCTTTGCCCCCCCAACCCCACACTGTTGTCCACGTCCGCCCATGAGTCGTTTTTCTTTTTTGCTTGATCCTTCCATCCCTAACCACCCCCACCCCAGAGCTGTCAGCCTGCTCTCTGTCTGTGAGTCCGTCTCTGTTTTGCTGTTAGTTCAGTTTGTTCCTTAGAATCCACATATGAGTGAAATCCTATGGTACTCGTCTTTTTCTGGCTGGCTTATTTCACTTAGCACAATGCTCTCCTGGTCCATCCATGCTGTCACAAATAGTAACATTTTCTTCTTTTTTACAGCCAAATAGTATTCCATTGTGTAAATGTACCATAAAATGCATTGTTTTTAAAAGCAGTGGTCCTGACTTTAAAATTTAATCATTATCATCACTCAAATGATAGTGATCTTCTGAAGAAAGACACAAAATACTGGAAAATAATTATTAAATGAGTTACTTAATAGTGAAACTAAGTTTAACTTCCCTCTCTTATTGACATCAGCAAATGATTTCTCTACCCATTCTGCCTTGTCCAGAAAAAAAAACAACAATGCACCTGATCTCACATCCTGTGAGATTCCCCTACAATCATGTCTGATCGTAAAATTTTAATTTGAAGTCAACAAAAGTAGAACGACATTCATTCTTTAGCAGCAGCCTGTGTGTGCTCGCGGCGGGGACATCGGCACCAGGCAGTCGTGAACAAACGCAGCACGAGGTGCAGGCTGTCTGCGCCCAAGTTCAAGTATTAAACAAACACTAATTGGGCATGTACTCCGACACCAAGCATGCACTTGGACCTGTGAGTACGGAACTAGATAAAAATGTAAAATTAAAAATGTCCCCCTGTCCTCAGACATTCCAGTCGAGAGAGAGAGAGAGAGAGGCGAAAACACATGATTGCAACTCCAGGTGAGAGGCCCTTAACCTAAGGGAATGGCAGGTCCTGGCCCGATGGGGTCATGGTGAAGACGTGGACTTTGAAGTGAAGTGATCTTGAGCAAGTTCCTTGTCTAAGCCTCGGTTTCCTCGGTGGCAACATGGGATTAATAATGCGACTGGGGAGAATGTCAAATGACTAAAATCAAAGTGCTTGCGAAACACTCATCCTAGTGCCTGACGTAAACATTAGATTTTTCAGATGTTTTTTAACTTCTGTTTTCAGTAGCTAGTTGAACGTACAAATCCAGAACTCAGGAAAAATGGTCTGCACTGGGGATATACATTTGAGAATCCACACCATTCAAGCAGGAGGTAAAGTCGGGATATCAATGAAGTTACAGCAGAGTACGTGTGCAGGTGGGGCAGATGAGTATATGGAGTATAGGATATTTGAGTATACAAGTATAGAGAACATGTGAGCATATGGAGTCCTTGAGTATATGAGTTCATGAGCACATGGAGTACAAGAGTACACGGAGCACAAGAGTATGTGGCGTACACAGTGACTGAAGCACATGAGCACAGGGAGTACACGACTGTATGGAGTACCTGAGTATGGGGAGTACTTGAGCGTATACAAGTATATGCAGTGAGAGACCTTGCATGCAGCCCTGGGCGTTGCTAACATCGATGAGGTGGTGGGACACCGAGGGGAAAAAGATCAGAAAAGTGAAAAAGAGAGACAGAGAGAGAGAACGTGGAATGGTGAGGGAAGGGATTTTGAGAAGGAAGTGTCCACAGAGTCGGACGCCACAAAAAAAAGTGAAGCTAGAACCACTTCACAGCCACTGGAGTAAAAAGAGAAAACAAACCAGAGTAACGTGTTGGCCAGTGTGTGGGAGAGCTGGACCCTGAGCGTTGCTGGTGGGAATGTGAAATGGTGCTGTGGTGAATCCTCCAAGGTAAACATAAATCTGCCGTTTGATCCAGCAATACTACTCCCAGCTGTGCACTCAAAAGACATAAAAGCAGGGACCCGAACGGACACTGTGCACCTGTGTTCACGGCAGCACTGTTCACAACGGCCACAGGGTACCGGGACCCACGTGCCCACCGATGGACGAATGAACAATGAAACGTGGTCCACCCATGTGACAGAACGCCACTCATCTGTGCAAACGAAGGGACTCCGGACAACGCCACAGCAAGGTCTACACCCTTGAAGGCGTTATGCTAAGTTCCACATCAGCCAGTCACAAAAGGACAAGTGCTGTACTATCCCACTCGTGAGCCCAGAGTACTCAAATTCATAGAGACAGGAAGTAGAATGGCGGGTGCCAGGGGGTGGGGGAGGGAGCCACGGGGAGCTAGTGTCTCACGGGGGCAGAGTCTCAGTTTGGGAGATGGCCAACAGGGATGGCTGCACAGCAATGTGAATGTCCTGCATGCCACCTAATTGTACCCTTACGAATGGCTAAAATGGCAAATTTTGTGTTATGCATATTTTACCACCCCTTTTTTAGAAGATTTTATTTATTTATTTTTAGAGAGAGGGGAAGGGAGGCAGAAAGGGAGGAAGAGAAACATCAGTGTGTGGTTGCCTCTCATGCACCCCGAAATGGGGACCTGGCCTGCAACCCAGGCATGTGCTCTGACTGGGAATTGAACCAACGACACTTTGGTTCACAGGTTGGCGCTCAATCCACTGAGCCACACCAGCGAGGGCCCTTTTTCTTTTTCTTTTTTTTTTTAAATGAAATTAGAAGATGTCTGTGAATCCAACCAGAAGTTACTAGAGATTGGATGGCCACAGTTTCTGTGAAGGAGAAAGAGCGGGAGCCAAACTCCAGGCGGTTCAGGAACGACAGAAGAAAGGGGAGGCAGTAAGAAGGGAAGGCTCGGACACAGGTGGCTACAGAAGGTAGGAGAAAAGTGGGGTGGCTGCTGATGGGTGGGGAGCCCCTTGTCAGTCACCCCTTAGTCAGGCCTGGGTCCCAGGGTCAGTGCCGCTGCGCAGGTATGAAGGGGAGGCGCCCCAGGCCACTTCCATGGAGCCCTCTTGCTTCTTCCAAGCCTCCCTGCTTCTCCCTCTCTTCTCCGTTGTCAATATTCTTCTGTTTCCTGTGACTCTAGGTTTTCAAACACCAGACCCAGGAGGGTCTTGCAGCTGCCCCTACCACCTGCCAGCCCCAGGCTGATTGGAAACAAAGACAAGCAGAGCCAGCACCTACCTGGAGAAGGGGAGGGAAAAGGGGAAAGTACGGGCATCACCTAGTGCTCACCTGCCTTGGGTTCTCGAGGCCGCGACGCTTGATGGCAGGCCTCTTTGCCACCGAGCCCAACAAGTCCCGCATGCTTCCCATCAGCTCCAATGCACAGACCTGACCTCCCACCCTCTCCGCCCCTCCCTTGTGGCGCTCCCAAGGTTCTCACTCCTTGGCCTTCCTAGCCTTGCACTTGGCACTGGAGTTCATTCAACAAACATTTATTAGCACCTACCAGGTGGCAGGCCCTGTGAGCAAAAGAGATGGAAATTCCTGTCCTTGTGGATTTTCACATCCTCAAAGTAGTGGGAGATAGATAATAGAGTTTAAAAGTTAAACATGTATGTCAGCGGTGAGTGTTATGGGGAAAAAATAAGGCAGGAAACGGGGGTGAAGGGAGCAAGAGTGAGGGATGGAATTGCTGTTTCCGAAAGGGCAGCCAGGGAAGGCAGGGAAGCATAGTTTGATAACCGAGCAAAGGCTGAAGCAGGGACAGGGGTTTCAGGGGGAAGAGCAGAGGAAAGAGCCGCGCAAAGGCCCTGAGGCAAGCGCTTCCTTGGGGACTAGCAGAGGAGAACACAGCGGGAGATGCACTGAGTGCAAAGGAGGGAGCCAGCAGATCTGGTGAGATTCCGGCACCCATTCTGAGTGCGATGGGAAGCCAGTGGATGGGATAGGACCGGAATCATCAATCCGACCACAGTGTGGAGAGTAGACAGTGCAGGGGGTGGCAGGGGGACTAAGCAGGGAGACCAGTTACAAAGCCATGGCGCCATCATGGCAAGAGGTGCTGGTGGGGTGCACCAGAGTGAGAGTAGTCGGGGTGTGTGGCAAGGAGTCAGGCTCTGGGTCGATTTTGAAGGCAGAGCAGTCAGGACCTGCTGGCGGGTTGCATGCGGAGAGCAGGAAAGAGGGAAGAGTGAAGAATGATCCCAAGCAGGAAAGTGTATTGGCGGGAGAGGATGATGCTCGCCCCCGGAGGCCACACAGTCCTCTGGGCCAGTCCTCTCCCTGGCACGCTGACTCCTTCCCCGCCCCGGGCACCCAGCTCCACCCGGGGGATGTGAGCTTGGAGTTTCTCTGCCATGTCACAAAGCTCAAAACCGAGAATTTACCTTCCTGTTATTCTGCCATTGGTACACGGAGAATAAACCTGGTGAACATTAATAGTCCTGTCGCCAGTGCCTTTTATTACAGACCCAGCTGCAGCCGTAACACAGCTCTAGTGTTCCATGATTAACAAAGTCAGGGTCAATGTGGTTTAGGTGCCAGGAAAGAGGGAAGGGTTGCCCTCGGCTTTCCTTCGTTAAGTGTGGACAGTTCTGTAAACACCTGTCTACGCTCGGAATATCGAGGAGCCAGGTATGTCAGAGTGGGGGGGCCCCTGAGCGAGGGACGCCCACTCGCTTCAGGCGGAATACGCCTCTAGGTGGGTAGTTCTCACACGGAGGTCCCTCAGTCAGCTGCATGAGCGTTTCTGGGAAACTGTCACTGGTGCGGGTCCTAGGGTCCCACTCCAGACCCACCGGATCAGCAACTTCTGGAGAAGGAGAGACCAGCCATCTGTGTTGAGCAAATCCTCCAGGTGATTCCCATGCACATTTCTGTTTGGCTGCTCCGGATGCTCGGCGCCCACACCCGCTGGGAGGGATGAACACAAGGAAGTCTGAGGGTTGGGTGCGAAGGGAGCTTTCAGATGCCTTTACCTTCCAGGTTCCCTGTCTGGAGATTTCTTAATTTATAGATTGACTCTGCTTTTTTTTTAACCCTCACCTGAGGATGTGTTTATTAATTTTTAGAGAGAGAGGAAGGAGAGAGAAACATCAATAGATTGCCTCCCGTACCCTACCCCGACTGGGGATAGAACCCACAACCTAGGTATGTGCCCTGATGCAGGATCAAACCTACAACCTTTTAGTGTGCGGGATGATGCTCCAACCAACTGAGCCACCCGGCCAGGGCAGCGATGCTTATTCAATATGCACACATGCAAGCTTTGGGGACCACATCCAAGCATCCTGTCATGGGCTCTCAACCAGTTACAGGCAGACACGGCCAGTGGCCTTAGCAAGCATAACACAACCAAATGCCTCACAATTTCTAATGTAAGAATGGCAATGTTGAACCCCTTTTCCTCCGTGCCCGTTACCAAGTTCCTCGGCAAACCCTGGCAAAAACACCGAGTGTTGCTGTCTGTCAAACACTCGTCCGACCCGCAGCTCCCTCTCTCAACGTCCGTGGATCCGGATGAAACCAACTGCTCTTTGGCATGGCGTCTTTTCACAGCTCCCTGTCCAAATGGGGATCGGGGACCCTCTTCTGCGCTAGCCTGCCTTCCAGTTCAAATGCCCAAGAACTCAGTCCCTTTTTGTAATAAAACTCTGAGTCATTGCAGCAGTCCAGCTGCGTGCTCAACAAGACAGGCTGACCTAACATGTGCAGAGCCACATGGAATTACTCCTGCTTGCCGTCCCACGGGCTGGTGGCCCATCCATCCAACGTGACCATCCTGCTGTTCGTGGCTCTGTCCCTGGGATTCGAGGGGAAAGGCTATGCCAGGAATTCCACAGGAGCGGTGGGTGCTGAGTCAGCACCGAGTGGGCATCGATTTTCTTACCGGCCTGATGAGACAGGGCACCAGGCTATTCCCCACCTCCCGGAGCCGTAAACTCTGGATGGCAGAGAGAGGCTGTGTGTCCCCGTGAACACAGGGGTCTGTGTCAAGAGCAGGGAGAACTGCCACTTTTATGCCACTCCTCAGAGGCCACTTTCTCTTGGCAAGAATCTCCCGAGTCATGATGACAGACTCTGGGAAGGGGAAGGGGATGCTTCTGTCAGAGCTCTGCCTGCTCGGGGGACAACTGCGTCCTTTCCTGGACACAGGGGGGCAGGGGCTTGAGCATAAGGAGAAAAGAGACTCCGCCCCATGGAGGGGCAACGTTGAGGAGCCACCAGGGCCCAAAATGATGACATTCAAGTGCACACAACCCTCTCCCTCCCAGCACACCCTGCCCCCAAGCAGCAGGTTTTGTGGGCACCCAGTCCCAGTACCGGGATGATGGGGAGGTAAGAGAGATGCCCAGGGTGCCGCATTTCCAGAGGTGCCCACCCTCGGGTGCCCACCTGCACGTGCTAGGCCCTGGGAGCACGCACCTTTCCACTGGGACGCAAGGAGCTGGACCCACGGCCTGGGTTCCTGTCCTGCCTCTGCTGAGGTCACACGGCTTCTGTGAGCTTCGATTTCCTCATCTTAAAATGTGTATAATACCTTTCGTGGCACGTCACAGGTTGTTATGAATGTCGGAGAATACCCATCAAAGTTTCTGTGAAAATGCACGATACCCTGGAGCAGAAGGCACAGCAGTTGGTGCTGGCTCCCTGTCCCATGCGGGCCTGCACGGCTCTTCGGCTGGCCGGTCATTCTCCTTTGAAAGTGTCCGTGCCCCGCCTTGTTTGAGGTTGTAGGAATTAAACAGGCACGCTCTGCAGACTTCAGTGGAGACTTCCAAAACACGTTTTGTTTGTTTACTTTTTCCTCTGTTACGTCCTGGTTTACAGAGCCTACTTAACCCACCATGCTAAACTAACAGAACAACGCTGCCCTCATTCTGGCTCCGAAAGCGAGAAGGAAACACGTGCCTCTCACGTGTTACCTTTTGAGTAAAGGGTAGGTCACACTAGAGCCACTGACGACATGCTCATGATTTGTGAGGAGAAATGCTTCATACAAATTCCAAAGACTCAGCTCCACTGATTCAGCGACCTTGGCTTACTCACTGACCTCCCAGAAGCACTCGTTCCCTCTACAGTGCCAGGAAAGCTGGCGATGCGACTCCGTCCGAGCCCGAAGGCCCGAGGAGCAGAGCGCCGGGTGGGTGAGACCCCAGGCTGAGGGCTGGCGAGGATGAGATGAGACGTCCCTGCTGAAGCAGACGGGCCAGAAGCAAAAGGAGGCGAATCTTCCTTCCTCCGCCTTCTGCCAGTTCAGGTCCTCTGTGGGCTGGACGACGCTCGCCCACACGCATCGATTTTACTGAGTCCACCGATTCAAACGCCACCTTCGCTCACACGCACCCCCGGAACCAGTGTTTAGCCTGGGCGGCCCGTGGCCCGGTCAGGCTGACATGTGCAATTAACCACTGTCAGTAACCGAACAGTTGCATTGTGAGTGTTCCAACACATGTCATACTAGTGCGAGGAGAACAAAGAAGAGATGCTTCCAGGGAAGGACACTGGGCAGCTTCCCAGGGGAGGGCTGACCGGGGTGGGCCTCACCGGCCTGAGGGGCAGAGCCATCCCATAGCATGGCGGTGGCCTGTTCGTTCATCCGCTGATCCCAGGCACGGCCATGGCCCTGAGGATGTGGTGGGAAACACAGAGATGAGGTTCTGCCCTTGGGGTGCTAAGGAGATGAACAACAAAAGAGAAAACACATGAATGGGTGCTCCGAAGGCAACAAAACAGGAAAATGGGGTGAAGACCTTTCTGGGTGCGTGAGATGGTGGGTGCAGGTGCCATTTTAGCAGGCGGTGTGGAATGCGCTGGGGGAAATGCATATCAGTCCCTGGGAGCAGCCTGTACAATGGCCCGGAGGATGGAAGGAGCTTGGTTTAAGGAGCTGATGGGACCAGCAGACAGGGAAGGAAGGAGCCAGGACTCGAGGGCACTTGTTGGCCCTGATGAGGAGTTTGGGTTGTATTATAAACGTAGTTGGCCCTGGCCAGGTGGCTCAGCTGGTTGGAGCATCGACCCGTGCACCAAAAGGTTGTAGATTTAATTCCTAATCAGGGCATGTACCTAGGTTGTAGGTTCGATTCCTGGTCAGGGTGCATACTGGAGGCAACTGATCAATGTTTCTGTCTTGAATCGATGTTTCTCTCTCTCTCTCTCCTTCCCTCCCTCCTTTCCTCTCTCTCTGAAATCAATAAACATATCCTCAGGTGAGGATTAAACATATGTACACACACACACACACACACATAACTATAGTTGAAGTCCATTTGTAGGATTTGCATCAGGGGAAATCATATGATCTAAACTTTGGGAGACACAGGACTCTGTTTCTCAAGGGTGTCCAACCATCTATTGAATTGAACTGAATTTCATCCACTCCTCCCACGTTAGCCAGATGACCTTGGCCCAAGCCCATCACCAACAACCCCTCCGCAGGGTCCTCTCTGCAGTTAGCAGGCCTGAGCCAGGTACTTGCTGGATGGAGACTTTCAGTTGCCTCACACACAGCAGGGGGAAGGCGGTGGGTGGCTGCCGGGTGCGTTCCAGCACCAGCATTTGCATGAGTCTGTGACCTCAAACTGCAGAAACGGTCGTGGAGTCACCCAAGCTTCTCCTAGTGCTCGGTTCCAAATGGATTATTACAGCCCATTTCTCTCCAGAACGACCCAAACCCCTCCCTCAACTCCCAGCCTCAAAGGGGAAATTAACAGTCACATAAAAAGTTAAGAAGGTGAGAGAACATTATCACTCTTGTCAACAATAAAATCAGCTGCTGATCTTCAGTTGTGAAGACGGGCACATCTATTATTTATAGATACAGATTGTTAAATATTAAATACTCAAGCCCGGGACAGTGTGAGGGTAAAGCCAAGAGTGTGAACTGGTCGAAATCATAAAAATGGTAACTCTTTGCAAGGGTGGAGTGCACCTGCATTTATTGCCACCTTTATTGCACTATAAATTAAGAGGGGGAACCTGTGATGTGTCAATTTCAAGTTCTAAGAGATATGCATTATCTTTGGGATGGCATCTGTTTAACTCTGCTTCACAAATAGCTGCTAGCCCCCTTGCCTAGAACAATTAACTATTTTGGCTGGGCAGGTGCTGAAAGACAAGGTTTTCCTCCTTATTTACTGCATGAGGGAATGGCAGGTGAGTAAAACATTTTTTAGGAGCTGGCAATTTTTCTTGTCCTTACTTGCACGTCTGACCTCACATTGGTCCGAAGGTTTGTGTTGATGAAGGCAAAAAAGACTTCTTAAAAATCTTACACATCACATGTGATGCCGAACATCTTAGTTTTTATGTGATTTTGACATCCTTCAATTTACAGGGCTGGCCTAAACTTTTCACGCAAATTTAAAAACTTGAATAGCCATCATTTGCTGCGTAATCTGAACTGAGGCACTGTGACATCTGTCAGAATCTAAGCATCTACTCAGCCTGGCCCCAAAGCTCATAGTCGTAAAAGCTTGATTTCTTGATTTACTGCTTATAATAAAATGATTTTTCCCTCTTCTTGCAAAGATGATTTGCACATCCAATTTATTTTCCCCTTTTAAAAAAATGTGTTGAGGTTAACCAAAACATTTCCAATGAAGCACTTGACTCAAATACAAATTCTGCCCATTCACACAGGCAGCCCTCATGCTTCCTAAGTGCTCAGCAAAGATTGTGCATTAAATTATCTTCCTCAAAAAATTGCTGATAGGCTTATCAATATTTGTATTAATTTTAATGTTAAAGAAGTAAACTCTTAACATCTCTCTTTGAAGAGGAAAGGAAGCCCTGTGACTTAATTCTATAACAATTTTAACCTTGATTATTCCTTTTCCTGATTGAATGCTATACAATGATATTAAATTCAAAAGTTAATCTAGCCTGCAGGATGGATAATTAGTCAAAACCAGGGGAAAGTCACAAGAAATTAACAATGAAATCAATTCCTTGATTTTCTGTCACACCTCTTCCTCCTGGGCATTGGGAGGCAGATTTTCAATAGACACTTACTTCTTTTAAATTCTGCTGAAGTTATATTCTGGAAAGATCAAGACGTTTCCTTTCAGAGATGGGAAAACTGCGGTAAAGCAAAGTTCCAGGATGACAGGAGGAAAAACATGAAGAAGAAATGATTGAGAAAAAGATGTACTAGGGAGCAGGGGAAAGCCAGAGCTCACAGGAGCCGAGAGGACCTCACCGAGGAGTCAGTGGTGATGCTCAGTGGTTAGTGGTGGCACAGGGAGACCTGCTTTCAAAAGCTGCTGGAATCTAGCAGGAAAATATCCAATCTCAAGCAGGAAAGCAGAGAACTCCAGGAGAAAGCTCTGTGGTGAAAATAGATGGCCCAGTGGAGAGCTTGAAAAAGAACAGAATAGGATTAAGGCAAGTCACACACATAAGGAAGAAGGAAAAGGAAAAAGAGAAAAGAAAGCCAATTAGACCCTCTAGGCAAAACAATGAAAAGTATATAAGAAATAATGGTCCAAATACAAAGCAAACAAAATGTGTACCATTTTAAGTGATAAATGTAATATAATTTTTTTTTTTGCATTTGGAAAAATAACAGTCTGCTCTTGGATCAGGTGTGAGTCACTTCTGATGATATCATTATACTCTAAAGCCATTTATTGGTTTTTAACTTTTCAATTTAAACTGCAGATACAGCACCCAAGACTTGTTTGTGTTGTCAGGACAGAATACAAATGTCACTAACCGTGAAGTCATGGAAGTGTAAACAGTAGATATTATCACAAGAATGGCAGGAGGACAGACAGAATGTGTATGTCCTTATCTGACAAAGTGAAGAATCAAATGAAATCACGGATAATTGGTGCTCAAAAAAATCAAGAGATAAGCCCATTATTTAAAGTTAGAAAACTGACCAATAGAAGAATTTAAAATAATGTAAATATCAAAAAATTAAAAGAAAAAGGAAAACTCATAGAGAGGCTCAAAAAGAAAGGGTGGGAGGTGGGGGTGGTGGGAAGTGGTTGTGGGAATATGGAGGCAACTGTATTCAAACAACAATAAAAAATGATTAAAAAAGAGAAAATATGAATAGACCTATAACAAGTAAGACATTGAATTAGTAATCAAAAACTCTCCTTCCCTAATACACACACAAAAGCCCAGGCTTAGATGGCTTTGCTGGTGAATTCTATCAAATGTTTAAAGAAGAATTAATACCAATCCTTCACAAACTCCTCTAAAACATAAAGCAAGAGTGAACACTTCCCAACTCACTCCATGAGGCCAGCATTCCCTGATACTAAAACTGATTTAAAGCATCACTGAAAAAAATCACATACTGATAACCCTTTTGAATAAAGAGGGAAAAAATCCTAAACAAAATAATCGCAAATCAAATCCAGCAATGTATGGAAAGGATTATATGGACTTCCGGTCAAAATGGCAGAGGAGGTAAACACTGTGCTCACCTCCTCCCACAACCACATCAAAATTACCACTAAATTATAGAACAACCACCCTTGAGAACCACGTAAAAACTAGCTGAACAAAACTCCTCTAACTAAAGATGTAAAGAAGAAACCACCTTGAGAATGATTAATGTAATCAAAAAGGATTATATGACTAAATGGGATTTATCCCAGGAATGCAATGTTGGTTTAACATGTGAAAAATGAATGTAATATATCATATTAATAGAATAAAAGACAAAAACTACGTAATCATCACAATACACACAGAAAAGCATTTGACAAAATTCAATATTCTTTTCCATTAATAGTACCTAACAAGCTAGGAATACAAAGGACCTTCCTCAACCCGATAAGGGCCGTCACTGGAAAGTCCACAGTTAACATTGATTTCATGGTGGAAAACGGAACACTCTCCCCCTAAGATCAAGAGTAAGACAAAGATACCCACTCTCACCTCTTCTGTTCCGCATTGTATTGGAAGTTCTGGCCAAGGCAATTAGGCAAGGGAAAAAAGTTATGTAAATTGGGAAAGAAAAAGTAAAATTATTTTTTTATATTCACAGATGGCACCATCTTGGGAAATCCTAAAGAATACACACATATACACATTTATATACACCATTAGAACAAATAAATGAGTTCAACAAGGCTGAAGGATATAAAATCAATGTATAAAAATCAATTATATTTTATACACTAGTAATGAACAATCTAAAAATGAAATTGAGAAAACAATTCCATCTACATCAATATCAAAAACTGAAAACTACAAAATATTGTTGGAAAAAATTTAAAAAGACTTAAATAAATGGAATCCACATTCACTGACTGGAAGACTTAATATCATTAAGGCGGCAACTCCCCAAATTTGTTCACGGATTCAATATAATCTCTATCAGAGACCTAAATGTAAGAGCTAAAACTATATAAATCTATAAAAAAAGAAAACACGGGAATAAATCATCATGACCTTGCATTAGGCAATGGTTTCTTAGATATAATACCAAAAGTATAAACAACAAAAGAGAAAGTAATTGGACTTTGTCAAAATCCAAAACATGATTCAAAGGACACCATCAAGAAAGCAAAATGAAAACCCATAGAAGGGGAGAAAATAGTTATAATTATTTTAAAATATATTCTAGTACCTAGGATATATAAAGAAATCTTATACCTCAATAATTAACAAGCGATCTAACCGGAAAAGAGAAAAGACTTATATAGACATTTCTCCAAAGAAATCTGCAAGTGACCAACAAGCTCACACAAAGATGCTCAAAACCATCAGTCGTTAGGGAAATGCAAGTCAAAACCACAATCAGGAACCCCTTCACATTCACTAGAATGACTATTTTGAAAAAAAAAAAAAAAAGACAAATAGTAGTGCAGGTGAAGATGTAAAGAACTGAGCAGTTGCCAGAGGTTGGGAGGAAGGAGGACTGAGGACTGACTGCTAACGGGTGTGGGGTTTCTTTGGGGGTGGCGTTGAGAAAACATTCTGCATTTAGAGAATGGTGCTCACTGGATTTAGACATAGCTACACAATTCTGTGAATACACTAAAAAAAATCACTGAAGATACACACTAACGGGGAATTTACGGTATGTGAATTCTAGCTGTGTAAAGCAGTTGTAAAAATGAAAACAGAAAACAGGGTGTTGACATTTAAAAACAAGACACGGTGTTGTTGTTTTTTGCCAGAAAAATGGGTTTAGTCGGGAATAGCACAGGAACTGCAGTTTGGGACAAGCGAAGCTGTGGGAAACCATAAGCAAGTCTGAGGAACAGCAGAGAGGGGCCAGCTTTTACAGGCAAAAAGAAGTAAGGACGGACCGTTTCTTTTTCTGTAAGTATACTTTATTGACCATGCTGTTACAGGTGTCTCAATTTTTTCCCTTTGCCCCCCTCCACCCAGTACCCCCATTCCCTCTAGCATCCCCGCCCCCCCAATTCATGTCCATGGGCCGTGTGTGTAAGTTCTCTGGCTTCCCCACCTCCTATACTTTTCTTAACTTACCCTATTTTGTCTACCGATTATGCTTCTTGCTCCCTGCACCACTTCAGGAGGGGCTGTTTCAAACAATTCGGGGTGTAGGGGCTTCTCTTGGCTGAGCAGCAGTTTCTCATTGGCTGGGCCGTCACCACCAGTCCAAACCTGAAGGCAGCAGGCTGGGGAGGTCCAGGTGCTGACACAGATGGGGGGTGGGGTTTGCCGAGCAAGGAGAAGCTCTTCCTTGCTGCTGCTGCCTCTGCCCTGTTCGGGGTCTGCGGGACAGTGGGTGAGGGCGCCCCCTTCAGGCCTTCCTCCCTCCATTTTAAAGGTTTCCTTTATTTTTAACACGGGCAGAGTGGGAGGATTGGGGTACGTGAGCAAAATCCCCACCTTTCCACTTAGAAGTCAAAAGATAGTGCCCAAAATTGATAAACCAACCAATAGGGGTATAACCATAGCCCCTCAGAGGATGTTCCAGAAGAATTCAAGCAAGGAACAGCACGAGCCAGTTCAGGAGAGGGCCGGGGCAGGACTGCTCCTTTGTGACATTCCCTCTCCTCTACTTTCTTATTTGTTACTGTGTGTGTGCTACTCTGACATAAAGGTTTTTTTTTTTTTTAATTATCTATCTTAAAAATGCAAGCGTTTTTTTCAAAGCTCCTAGAGATCGAGGACAGAGAAAGGGGAGCTTTAAAAGGGATGCATGGGACACGAGATGGACCTTCCAGACCGAGCTTCTTCCAGGAAACTGTCCTCACTCTGAAATCTTGTCTCAGCTCCACGCTGCCTCCCGCTGCGGCCAGATGACCCTGCCCGGGCTGGGGCGAGGGTAATGACTGATACAGAGTTTTTGCCAACCAGCGGAGAGATCAGACAATGACACTGTCAGAAAAGGCACGGTGCGGAGAATTAACCATAAAATTAATTAAATGTCAGGCACTCAAAATCTCAGCAAGATGGGGACGAGAATGTGGGCTGCAGCGTGAACAGTCAGCGCTCAACTTTCACACGCCTCTTTAATGTCCCCACAAGTGGGCCAGGAAAGCGGGGTTCCCACGGTCAGCCGTGGTCTCCGCGGCCTCGATTCCCAATCACGTCTTCTGGCTTCACTCTGCTGTCTAGCTGACGCACAGCTCACAGAGCGCTCCGTCTGATCCAGCACTCAGAAAAAAAATGCTCCGAAAACAGTGTGCAAGGTAATTTTGTCCCAGATCTTTCCCCCCAAGTCATGAACATAATAGATTTGACTTTTTACACCGGGTGCCCCCTAAGAAGCATAAAAGAAAGGTTACACTGGCAGGCAGCTAGAAAAGAGTTTAATTAATCCCAAAGTGTGTGCTTCATTTGGAAAGCACATCACAAAAGAAGCCTGTGTTTACTGAACTAGATCCTTAGGGCCATTATCCCCCCACCACTGGTGAGGATTTTCGGAGGGAGCCTCTGTCCCTTGTGGTCCAGAAGGTACTGCCATTAAAACTAAGATCCACACTGGGAACCAGAATGGAAGATGCTGAGGATGCAGGCACTCTCCCCTTGGCAGAGGGAATTGGCATCTTGGCATTTGTGGAAAGATGTCTAAGCCCCAATCCTGTGGACTTCACTCTCCGCTGCCGGTGCCAAGCCAGCTTCCCCAGGCTATTCCCGTGAAGGAGCTGAGGGGTGGTCTGGCCCTGGCCCACTCCTCATTGGCTAGCCCTTTTTCGAGAGCAGATGCTGCTCTGCCTTAGCAGACGTGTGCTAGGACGAATTGCAAACGACTTGCCTAAAACAGAAAATGGACTTGTGCTTTAATTTATCATTACTTTTCTCAATTAGAGGAGTGGTGAGGGAAAAAAAAAAGCTTAGGATGAAACTTTGAACACATTAGGCTAAGTGAAATGTGCCAGATGCAAAGGACAGCTACTGGACGCACCCACGCATATGACAGACCTAGAGGAGTCAAATTTATGAAGACAGGAGCGGAGCAGCGGTGCCAGGACCTGGGGACAAGGGGGTGTGGGTTAGCGTCTAACGGGACAGGGTTCCCGTTCGGGAAGTGTTCTGGCAAAGGACGGTGGTGATGGCCACACAGCAGTGTGAGTGTGCTTGATGCTCCTGAACTGAGCACTTAAAAATGGTTAAAATGGGAGCGTTTATGTTATATATATTTGACTATAATTTTAAAAATTAATTTTCTAAAGAAGCCTAGGGCTCAATCTATAAAAAGAGAACACAGCGCAGTGCGGTGCCGTAGGTGTCACTACCACGCTGAGCTCAGAGACGGTTCGAAGCCCCAGGCGGCAGCCCCTCGGTGGGCATCCAAGGGAGAACCTGGACTCTTCTGGAGACTGGGAGGGGGGAGACTCGCCCTGCTCATGAGTAATGACTGTGGTTTTCTGGCAAACATTAAGGAGGAAGGAACTAAAAATACTTACTGGCCACTCTGCCAAAACTCCACAGTGCTCAGAACGTACCAGGCCAACATGTTGAGGTACTTTCAGAGTGAGAGGGGTCGGACTAAACACCAAGGTCAAAGTCATTTCACACTTTCCCTGTGCCTCTGGTTGGTACACAGGAGGAAGGACCAGGCACCCAGCACTGCCCCACACAGCTGTCCAGCTGCTGGCCAGGGGACAGGCAGCAGCAGGAGGCACTGGCGGGGTCGCCAGGCATGCCGGCCACAGACTCGCCGCCCCCACCCAGCTGCAGGGCTCAAGGAGCACAGCCAGGCGGTGCCTTTGCCGTTGCCAACTCACGGAAGCTAAGGCAGAAGGAGCAACGTAGCCATTTCCCTCCTGCTTCTCCCAGGCAGCTAGAGCCAGAGCCCCAGGCGCCCGCCGAGGGGCTGAGAGAGGAGAACAGGTGAGGAGAGAAGTCAGTTCTTGTTGCAAAGCGCCCTCCAGACCCACGTTTTTCAAACTTTAATGTGCACATGTATCTCCAGGGGAGCTGGCTAAAGTGCAGGTGCTGACTCAGTGGGTCTGGGGGAGGCGGGGGGAGAGCAGAGACTGTATTTCCAACAAGGTCCCAGGTATGCAGGCGTGAATGGCAGCAGGCTACACAGATGTGGTGAGGTTTGGAAGATGGAGAACAGTTTTGGGGTCCCAGCCTTGCTGTGCAGGTCAGCATTGGAGCCAGCCAGCCACGAGTTTGTATCCGACATGTGGGAGACTCTTATTCATCGTAGGCATTGCCCAGGACCTGCTGTGGGTTCGGGGGGCTCGGGGACATAGTAAGTACTGGGGGGAAGTGTTCCATTGCTGAAAGGGCACATAGACACTGAACCAAACTGGTAAGCCAGGGAGTTTGGCACACTTGGGTTCAACGGCCAGGTATTCCACATCAGCTGTGTGACCTTGGGCAAGTCCTTCTGAGCCTCAGTTTCCTTATTTGTAAAGCGGGATTCACAGCAGTACCTTTCTCAGTGGACAGAATAATGGCCCCTGGAGCTTACATAGTCAAAGGTTCTTTGTAGGTGTGACTAAATTAAAGAACTTGATTTAGGAAGATGAGCCTGGATTATCTGGGTAACCCAATGTCATCCCAAGAGTCCTTTTTTTTAAAAAAAAAAAAAAAGATTTTACTTATTTTTAGAGAGAGGGGAAGGGAGAGAGAAAGAGAGGGAGAGAAACATAAATGTGCAGTTGCCTCTCATGCGCCCCCTACTGGTGACCTGGCCTGCAACCCAGGCTTGTGCCCTGACTGGGAATCGAACTAGTGACCCTTTGGTTCACAAGCCAGCACTCAACCCAGAGCCACACCAGCCAGGGCACAAGAGTCTTTATAAGAGGAAGACAGGAGAACCAGAGTCAGACAAGGAGATGTGACGATGGAATCAGGAGTCAGAGACAGAGATTTGAAGGTGCTGTGCTACTGGCTTGGAAGATGGAAGAAGGGCCCACCAGCCAAGGAACGCAGCAGCCTCTAGACGCTGGAAGGGCCAGGAAATGGATTCTCCCCTGGAGCCTCCAGAAAGAATGCAAGTCTGCACATGCCTTGATTTTAACCCCATCTGGCCCATTTCCTCCAGAACTATAAGATAATAAATTTGTGTTATTTTAAGCCACTAAATACATGGTCATTTGTTATAGCAGTTATAGGAATCAAGGATCCTTTCCCTCAGGGTGGTTGCAAAGATTACTGAAACAGCGTATAGATATGGCTGCCAGCCAGCGCCCAGCACTCGGTGGCGGCAACTGTTGGCGGGTACACAGCAGGGATGTACGTGTGCTGCTGTTTGCTTTTTTTTTTTTTTTGCTGTCATTAGTGTGGTTGCAACCCTATAAAGTAGCACCCTCACCCCCACCCTGCACCAGGAGCTCTCACTAAATGATGACCAGAGACTTCCTGCTTCCAAGCACTTCTGATGACTCTGAGGTTAGATAAGCTTGGGGAGGGGGACCCTGTGAATGGAAAAGGGCCATGTAATAAACCTAACAAGGTCAGGGAGGCCGCATGGCAAGCTGGACAAGCTGAGTGACCAAAAGCAACTAATCACACAGGATGTTTTGATCAGAAATTATCCCTGCTAAAATCCCTGCACCTCTGCAGTAACTTCACAAAGAAGTGCCACTTTAGGGACGGGAGGATGTGAAACGGATGACGATTTGCAGGCTGGGTTTCGGATGGACCAGACGCAGAACCCAGCCCCTCGAGAAGAGACGCGCTGACGGACACGGTGCCTGCAGAGTCCCGGCCAGATCTCGCTCGGCTCCGGGGTCACCACACCTGGACCTGCGCCAGGGCGTAATGCATTGGAACGGGAGAGTAAGTTATTCAAATTATGCTCATTTCAGGAACCATTTTCTACGAGAAAATAAATTTTTAAATAATAGCATTTTAAACTCTTTATGGTTACATTTGTCATGTGACCTGGGGCAAGGTATATTTTCGCACTAAAATGGGATGCATGAATTATGTCCCAATAACACCATTAGCAGGGTGAAATGACGGGCTGAACCAAAGCCATTCTTTCCACCTGAGACACACTGACACGCTCCCCCACACACACACAGAAGTAAGTGACAGGGAGGACAGTATGGCCGTGGGCCAGAGACAGGCCCCTGAAGGGCAGAGGAAGATTGCAAACTGGGCAGTAGATTTCATTCTCTACCAGAGTGTGTGCACATGTCTGTGTGTCTGCGTGTGTCTGTACCTGTGAATGTCTGCACTGGATTTGCTTGTTTGCTTAGAGTTAAACACGCCAACAGTTAAACTGTTACAGGGGCCACAGGCTCCCCAACCCCTGGAAATGGAAACAGAACTTCTATCAGCAGTGATTCCCCACGGCTCTCTCCACGATCCCATGAGCGCCCAGGGGATCCCTGCAGGTTATTGGGGGTCAGGCGGCAGACAGTGGGATTGAACCTTCCTGGCAGGAAGACGTGACAGCAGACATAGGCGGTCCCCACAGTATCTTTTGTCCCTGTGGGGAGGGATAAGAGGCTTATAAATAATAACAAACAGTGCTTTGTATAACACTTTACAGTTCACAATTCCTTTTCCACCCGTTACATCACCTGCCTGGGACCGGCTGTGTAATTTGCAAGGCCAGCGCAAGATAAAAATGCAGGCTGTCCTTGTTATCTGTGGAGGAATTTCAGGACGGCAGCAGCTGAGCACTCAGGTAAGCACGGGGCATGTGGGGAGCTTGCCCTGCTCCGCAGATACTCAGGATTTACCATGTGAAGCACAGACACCGCCCATTGTCCCCTAGGCCCGAAGACTCCCCCACCCCCTTACCCCACCCATTCAGCACTTTCGGTGGCAGATTACCGCAAACTGACTTAGGCAATAAGGACATGTATTTGATCACACAACTGGAGGTCAAGAGAAAGGGTGGGCTTCCAGACCCACCTAATGCACGGGCTCTGGCTCAGTGTCCCTGCCTTGCTTGGGTTCCACCCTCTCAGGCAGTGACATCCTCCCAGAGGGGAACACAGGAAAGGCTCAGCAGCTCTGAGCCCAATGACTGTGCACAACAGAGCCCTTCTCAGGTTCCCTGACCCGGGGACCACCAATTCATTGACTAAGTAGGAGTGGACTAGATCGTTGCTCTAAGTATGGGAAGAAAGAAACTATAGGATGGAGTGAATGTGGCAATTAATGATCAAAGTTGATCTTTAAACATGACAATGTAGAAAGAAGTCAGAGAGGCCACAGTGGACCTTCCTTGGGCAACTAAAGGTATGAAGGAGAACCTGTGGGCAGGCAGGAGCTAGAGAGGAGAGGAAAGATGTCGATACTAGCAGGTGAGAAATGGGAGCGGGGAATATGGAGGCGCAGGGTAGCCTTGGCTGACTCGCGTTAATGGCAGAACACAGTAAAACCCCCACACTCCTGTGCCTGGGGTCTCTAGGGCGGCCCTGGATCCAGAGCAGCCCCCGGCAGCTGCAGCCCTTGCGTCCGTCCGCACGCCTGGCCTTCCCAGGCTCCTGGCCAGCAATAGGCCACACCCGCCCACCCCAACTCCTTGAGTGTTTTGGTTTTTCTCACAACCAGAAGAGCCCTGGCTTCAACGAGAGATTTTAGATTTCACTGCGCTCTTCAGCTGAGGAAGAGGAGAGAAATACAAGAAAATAAACATCCATTCATTCAACACATATGGAGAACTACGTGCCCTGAGTCATAACCCCATACTCTGGGCGTGTGACAATGAACTTCAGTCCCCCTCAAGGACTTTACTGTAGGGTTAGGGGAGAGGAGAAGGAAAACAGATGATTAATGAGTCATTATGCCCTGATGTAGTGAGCATGATAAGGAGAGGAAGGAAATGATTGAAAATGTCCCCAAAACTCAGCCACCTCAGAGGGAACTGTCTCCAAAGCTTAAACCGTATACAGAACTTCTGGTCCAGATGGCGCCATAGGCAGACATGGCTTGCCTGTTTGCACAACCACATCAAAATTACGACTAAAATGTAGAACCATCACTCAGAACTATCAGAAATCAAGTTGAATGGAAGTCTGACAACTACGGAATTAAAGAAACCACATCCATCCAGGCTGGTAGGAGGGGCGCAGACGCAGCACAGGCTGGTCCCTCACCCACGTGTGGTGGATAAAATCTCAGGAGTGAGGAGTCCCAGCCCCAAACCAGAACCCACATGCAGACTCACCTATTCAGACTCACTCCCTCTGAGCTCCAGCACCGGGGTGGCAGCTTGAAAGGCACCAGTGGTATACAGGGAGAAACTGAATCTCTGGCACCAAGGCGAGCAGAGGCCATTGTCTCTTTTCTGAACCCTCCCCCCACAGAGCTGGCAAGCTGGTGCCATATCTGAGACTCCATCAGCCTGGCTAACACTGTTTGGCCTGCCTTGGAGATCCCCAAAGACTCCGCCTCACCCAACTTACAGCCCCACCCAACTTACAGCCCCACCCAAGCTGCTTTTCCATATGAATGGCTGCTCTTGACTCCTGCTTCACAATTTACTAAATCTTCTCAAACAAGCAATAGCTGGTTTCACTGAGCCCCAGGCCCGGCACTAGCAGCAGCCAGCCTAGATTCACATCTCAGCTTCACCTGGGAATCTCCAAGTCCAGCACAAATAGCAGCCATATCAGATTGCTTTATAGCTCAGGAAGGGTGGTCCAGGGAAAACACAGGTGGGGTCTGACCTTGGCCTGCACCACTCAGGAAACCCTAGGGCCAGTATACCCAGTGGACAGCTACGGACCACATCGGAGCACCACTACCCTGTCCTTACACAGCAGATCTTCCACGGAGGGCGGAGGTTGGTGGTCAGTGGTCACAGCTGATCCTTGAAGCTGACTTGCCTGAGTAAATCCCTCCCATTGACCTGCCAACAGCAACCAAGTCTCACTACAGAAGGAGGGTGTCCTTAGCCCACACGAAGGGTTCACCTCAAGTACCCAGCTTGGGTGACAGGGGAGGCTGTGCCACTGGATGCTATAGGATGCTTACTACATTAGGCCACACTACCAAGACACAGAGTCAAAGCACCTCTACCTAATACATAGAAACAAACACAGGGAGGCTGCCAAAATGAGGAGACAAAGAAACATGGCCCAAACGAAAGAGCAGATCAAAACTCCAGAAAAAGAGCTAAACAAAATGGAGATAAGCAATCTATCAGATGCAGAGTTCAAAACATTGGTTATAAGGATGCTCAAGAAACTTAGTGAGGACCTCAGTAGCATGAAAAAGACCACTCAAAAATAAAGGATACACTAATTGAAATAAAGAGCAATTTACAAGGAAACAACAGTAGAGTAGATGAAGCCAAAAATCAAATCAATGATTTGGAACATAAGGAAGAAAAAAAAACAACCAATCAGAACAACAAGAGGAAAAAGAATCCAAAAACTGAGGATACTATAAGCAGCCTCTGGGACAACCTCAGGAGTTCCAACATTCGTATCATAGGGATGCCAGAAGGAGAAGAGAAAAAGCAAGAAATTGGAAATTTATTATTTGAAAAAGTAATGAAAGAAAACTTCCCTAATTTGCTGAAGGAAATAGACATGCAAGTCCAAGGGAGCACAGAGAATCCCAAACAAGGTAGATTCAAAGAGGCCCACTCCAAGACACATCATAATTAAAATGCCAAAGGTTGCCCTGTCTTGTGTGGCTCAGTGGATTGAGTGCTGGCCTGTGAACCAAAGGGTCACTGGTTCAATTCCCAGTCAGGGCACATGCCTGGGTTGCAGGCCAGGTCCTTAGTAGGGGGCATGTGAGAGGCAACCACACATTGATGTTTCTCTCCCTCTCTTTCTTCCTCCCTGTCTCTAAAAATAAATAAATAAAATATTTTTTTTAAATGCTAAAGGTTAAAGAGAGAATCTTAAAAACATCAAGTGGAAAGAAGTTAGGCCCGGCTGGTGTAGCTCAGTGGATTGAGCGCAGACTGGGAACCAAAGGGTCCCAGTTCGATTCCCAGTCAGGGTACATGCCTGGGTTGCAGACCAGGTCCCCGGTGAGGGACATGTGAGAGGCAACCATACATTGCTTTCTCCCTCCCTTCTCTCTCTAAAAATAAATAAATAAATAAATAAATCTTTAAAAAAAAAAAAAGAGGAAAGAAGTTAGTTACCTACAGGGGAGTTCCCATAAGACTGTCAGCCAATTTCTCAAAAGAAACTTTGCAGGCTAGAAGGGATTGTCAAGAAATATTCAAAGTCATGAAAATCAGGGACCTACAGCCAAGACTGCTCTACCCAGCAAAGCCATCATTTAGAATCAAACAGCAGATAAAGAGCGTCCCAAACAAGAAAAAACTAAAGGAGTTCATCATCACCAAACCGTTATTATATGAAATGTTAAAGGGACTGATTTAAGAAAAAGAAGATCAAAAGTAGGAACAATAAAATGGCAGTAAATACATATCTATCAACAATTGAATCTAAAAAACAAACTAAGCAAACAAGGACAGAGACAGAATCATGGATACACAGAGAGTTTTGATGGTTGCCAAATGGGAGGGGAGTGTGGGGGGAATGGGTGAAGAGGGGAGGGGATTAAGAAGTACAAATAGTAGTTACAGAACAGCCATGGGGATGTGAAGTGCAGTACAGGAAATGGAGTGGCCAAAGTACATATACACATGACCCATGGACATGAACAATGGTGGGGGGATTGACTAAGGGAGTGAGGGCTGCTGGGTGGAGGGGGGACAAAGGGAAAAAATCAGGACAACTGTAATAACATAATCAATAAAATATAACATAAAAAACCAATAAACCATACTCGAAATTTATGCTCGGCATGAGGATGAGATGGACATGTTTGATAATGAGCAAGCATATGGCCAATTCATTTCAGTTCCCTTCCCCACCATTTCCCTTGGATCTGCAGTGCTTCCACTCCCATGAAAAAGAATTAAAAACAAACAAGGTTTATCCTGAGAGCTTTGTACAAGTTAGTTCTCACAGTGACTGAAGCCCACAAAAGTACAGCTTGTAGTTACTGAGAACTGTGATAACCAAAGCCATATCCATGGTAACTGATGGGAAACACAGGAAATCTACGACACAGGGATCTCTGATGAAACAGAGCGATTGGAATAGCTGATTCTGACTTATGAATCTAGTTATGGAATTTTATGAGAAAAAAAATTACACCCTCAGAGAGAAGGAAGGGGTTCACATCTCCAAATAACATCCATCTGCGTCAGAATAAATAACCTCACCTGGCTCGGAGGGAATTGCCTTTCTCTCTGAAAATATCCAGGAATCTGAGACTCAGAAGCTGTGTGTATCTTGGCAGGTTGGTGGGGAGCTGGGAAAGAGGAAAAACGTCTGCATTTCCGTGGGGAAGATTCGGCCGCACTTTCCCGATTCGCTTGCCCCACGGGCAGTCAATAAGTCCGGAGTTTCACAGATTGACATTCGATACTGAAGGGCTAGTTTAAGAAAGCATTCCGTCCTTTGGGTGGGAGATCTGACCAGTCCTCCGAAGCAAAAAAGTCCAAGGAAATTTGCTCCAGGCTTTGGAGAAAGGCCTTAGTGGAGTTCTCAGAGGACATGATTACAGAGGTTCCCCTCTGTGCCTCATCGGGACCTCGCTAGCCTAGGAGACGTGCTGCTACCTTCTGAAGAAAATAACACTGCATAAATCATAAAGACTGAAATTTAATTTTATGTTACAAGAGAGAAAAGCAAGCCCAGGGAGGTGGCCCTAAGGTAACTGAAGGCAGCCGGAATTGGTTTTTTCGTGAAGCCGCCTTTCGGCAAACCCCTGGGCAGATGCGACCAGGCGAATGTCCACATCTGTATCAGAGACTCCAAACTGCCGTCCTTCCAAACTTCTAAAATAGATTAATAACGTGGCAGGCCGTGATTGCATTAACAGCCTAGCAGCTGCCTGTCTGATAAATTGGAACGGGCAGGAGTATATGGGACTTACATTTTCGGAGTCAATGAGTTTTGATAATTGAGTTTATCCCTCGCAATGAGTACAGTTCTAGGAAATCTAGATAAAAGCGTTATGGGCTTTATTTGCTTAAGTGTTTCCTGAGCAAGGACCATTAGCTTCCTATGACTTTTTTGGACATTTTGTTGTCGTTACATCCTGGAGAGGATGTTCAGTGTGCTCTCCGGCACGATTTCCACCGCCCAGAACCCTTTTTAAAGTAATACATCGAAAAACAAGCAAATCCCCCAGGAAAAAACGTCAGGCAGCTCTGCTTGGTGGATGGCCAGGAGGCTTGCTGCCCCCCGTCACACACAGTGGCTCCCCGGGGAGGGTCCTGGGAGCACAGTTTGAAAACCACTGTGTGATCCACAGGAAACCCCAACGTCTCTTTCCGAGCTAATAAAGTATCATGAAACTGCAGGGAAGAGCTGGACTTGGGTCCACCTTGGTTTGGGTCCACTTGGGTGGGGAGAAGGTGAGAGCTGTCCAGGAAGAGAATGTACCAAGGGCACAGGGGCTGGGAGGGTGTCTGGGATGGGAGGAGCCTGGTGGCCAGGGGCACGGAGGCTGGCTTCCATTCAGATGGAAGAAAAAGACGACAACAGATTGGGAATGTGGGATGGGACAAGGACATAGAGGGTCTCGAATATCAAGCTGAGAAATTTGGCCTTTGTCTTTTGTCACTGGGCTCTGGGACTAGTGGCTTTATTAGTTTACTAAGGCCACCAGTACAAAGCACCACAGAGAGGGCAGCTTAAACAGCAGACATTTATTTCCCCACAGTTCTAGAAGCTAGAAGTCCAAGATCAAGGTGTTGGCAGGTTGATTTCTCCTGAGACCTCTCTTCTTGGCATGTAGATGGCCGTCTTCTCACTGTGTCCCCACATGGTCGTCCCCTCAGTGTGTGTGCGTGTGCATGTCCTCATCTCCTCTTCTTCTGAGGACTCCCGTCATTTGCATTAGGGCCCGCCCCAGTGGCCTCATTTTACCTTAATCCCCGCTTTAAAGGCCCTGTCTCCCAATACGGTCACATTCTCGGGTCCCAGGGGTTAGTGCTTCAACATACAAATGAGGGGGGCACACTGGGGCCCGTGGCATTGAGATTTCCATTTATTGTGTATATATTCATATAGGGATGCTTTTATGATATGTATATGCTTTTTTTTAAATTTGTCAATAGTGCAAAATAAATTGGGGGGCTGCGGGCAGAGAGCAGGCGTGGCGAGAGTGAGGATCGGGTGCAGCAAGAAGACGCGGGTCAGCGGCAGAGCCGTGATGCATGTGCAGCAGCAGAGAGAATCAACAGCGGCTGTAATTAAATGCTGGCTGGGTCGGTGCAATCCATACGTACCGCAGGAGTTCAGGGACCGGAGAGGAAGCTGTGGAGAGAAACTTGCAGAGGGCTGCCGCCGGAAGGGTGGGGAGGTTTGGGATAGGGGCGCTGAGGGAAGGTCTGCAGGAGTAAACGGTGAAGGCAGGACCAGCGGGCAGCAGTCTGAGGGCCTGATGGGTCAGGCCTGGGCGGTGCCGCATTGCTGGGCTCTCCTCGGCCACATTCCGGCGCTTAGGGAGCCACTGCTCAGAGCGTGGTGTTTAAATAGAAAGGACTTCGCCCTTGGATCTTAATTGATCCTGAAGAAAGGCCCAGAGGGAATGCTGGGAACCCCTTCCTTCCTTCCTTCCTTCCTTCCTTCCGTGATTCGGTTTTCTGCGTTTTTGTCCTGTTGTCCATTAAGTGACCTTTCTGTTGCCCCAGCGCCCTGCTGGGCAGGCACTCCTGCCCAGCGGAGGATGAAGGCGGTGGGGGGGGGCAGCCTCTGAGCAAGTCCACCACCGTGGGTGTGTTTCAGCAGCACTGATTTACAAAGAATTTTCAGACAAGCTCAAATAACAATCTAGAAAAGCCAGACTCCAGAGAACAATGAGAATGTAGAGAAGCCAAACATAAAAACACGGCACATTCAAAAAAGAAAATCAATTCACTTCCACAGATTACAACTAGAAATTCCCAGAAGGACGGGCAGATTTTGGAAGAGAAAAGGAGATTATATTTTATGGGAAGAGATACAATAACCATTCTCTTCCCATAAAGCAAGTGATGGAAGATCGTCTCGACTCCATAGATACACACTGCACATTTTCGGAATAATACTAACAGGAAATCAATAGCATCTTTTATATGTGAAAAGACATTATCTCTCTGGAATCCCCGCACAGCTAATCGGGCTACAGATCTTCACGAAAACTTGCCACTCACCATTAATCTTGGTCCCGAGACAGTAAGTAGCCTTTAAATCCCGATCTTTGTTTATTTTTAAATTATCCTCATTATTAATTTTTTTTTTTAGAAACAAGCACATTGAAGTCTCCACCCTTCACTAAAGCCTAAGGACCGTCAGACACTCCGTGACAAGTGTCTCCACCGTCAGCCAGACGCCCCCCCACTGTCCAGAATCCCCCACATCCACACCAGGCGAGCGGCCGAATCATTAGCCACCGAAAGCTTTGTCAGGCTGTAATTTGGCAGCTCTGACAGGTTCAGTGGGACTGATGGCATCTCCTGGTTTCTGCCTCCATTGATCTGAAATAGAACCAAAGTTAATATTAGCAAAAACACTTTATACTGGGGTCATTTTCCCATGAAAGGCTTGGGCGACCGGTGGTTC